>PVLD010011250.1:0-66243 GCA_004027595.1 Dinomys branickii
GACTAAATTTACATGTCTGTATATGGGTCCATACATCTACAATTCGAAGATATCAATGGATAAAGCAACAACTACTGTTGAGACCATATCACCTTGTCTATAGATTAGTTGTGATTGTACTATTTTCTATGATAATGGGTATCTGTTTGTCAATATGTTTTTGTACTTTTATGTTTCTAAAATAAAAAAAAAAAAAAAGAAAGCAAACTGCTCACCTCACGATCAGGACATAAAGAGGAGGCTAGGGCGTGCTCACAGTGGCCAAAAACATCCCACTTTGTGCTGCTTCTAAAGTTTTCCACCACCTCCCAACAGTGCCCAGCTAGGGACCAAGTCTTCAAAACATGGGCCTTTGGGGGTTAATCAATAGCCAAACTGTAGCATTTGGTCACTGCTACCCCAGCTGGAATATGAGATACAGGAGAATTTTGTTTGCTACTGTGTTTGTGGCACTTTTTATTGGGAATAATGCATAACAGGTACTCATTAACTTTTAATCAAGCAAAAGAAAATGAGGCCAAAAGAAATTTGATTCATTCACCTATGTCCAAATTAGCAAAGTGACAGAATGACATTTTATGCGTAGAGCACTCATATCTAAGATGCTTAAAACCCTTACAGACATGATTCCAGTGTACATCCTTGTTTTGAGTAGACTCAGAATGCTCTCATGAGATCCCATCTAGGCCCTCAGAGGACAGATATTTTTGTGTGTGCTGGAAATTGAACTCAGGACCTTGCACTTGCCAGGCGGGCACTTGCGCCACTGAGCTAGGTCTCGGCCCTGAGGACAATCCAGAAGAGCATACGTTCTCAACTTGACCCCCACTACTGGCTAATGTTACAGTGCTATTTATCAGCATGGAAAGCTGGGAGCCTGAAAACATGGCTGCTGCCTCTGCTCATATAGAACATAGTTCAGGAGGGGAATCCCTGATAATGTTTTTGGTGTTTGTTTCTTTGTTTGTTGAGACAGAGTCTCTCTAAGTTGCCAAATTGCCCAGGCCATGCTGAACTCACAATCCCCCGCCTCAGCTTCCCCACTAGCTGAGATTACAGGCATGAGCCACAGGCCATATGGACAGCTTCCCCTACATCCTTAGTTACATTTCAGCCACATGCTGAGAAGATGAAATTTAGGGTGCCAGGGGAGTAATTGCAGTATGAGTTTCAGGGAAGTCTTTTCTAAGGAAGAGGCCTGGATGGCAGGAAAAATGAGAAGGCTTTTCAGGAGAGCAGAACCTCCCATGCAAAGGCCTTCAGCTGGAAGAGTCTATTTGTTTGGCAGAGATTTAAAGAAGACAGCCTAGCCCAGAAGAAGGGAATAGGAGAGAGAAAGCTGGAGGAAGGAGCCGGGCTGATCACAGCTATATCAAGAGCTCCAGAGTTCATCTCTGCAACCCCAGTGTGTCAGTCTGCTTTCTGTTGCTGTGACAAAATATCTGAGATAAACAACTTAAGAGGAGCAAAAGTTTGCTTGGGCTCATGGTTTGGGAGGTTTCTGGCTCTATTGCTTGTGGGCCACTGGCAAGGGAGAACATTATAGCAGGGGATGTTTGGTGAAACAAAACTGCTCACCCCATGGTGGTCAAGAAGCAAACGGAGAGAAAAGGACAGGGCAGGCATCGCCAAACCCCTTCAAGGGCACATTCCCCAGTGACACACCCTCTTCCCAAACTGTCCCACCTCCTGAAGACTATACCGCTCCCCAACAGCACCACAGGCTGACGACCAAGCCTTTAACAATGACTCTTCAGAGGACATTCTAGACCCAATAGCACCCAGTATGCAGAATGCAGTGGTCACTCCATAGTGGTTCATAATGGTTGTTACTGTTTTCAATAAATGAAGGAAAAATTGAAAAATAGAGAATTGGTTTTGTGTGTTCTGACTGCCACCAGCTACGCAACCTTCCAGTTTTCCAACTCAGAAATATTTAAAAGAGAAAAAGACAGTAACCTTTAAATTTTAGTAAGGAAAAATCCCAACAGGGAGGACCTGGATTTTCAAAGAACAGATTGCTATATTCCCACTGAGAAGGTTTTATACTTTCATTATTGGTGTTTGGACAGTGGTTATTAAAACAATAGGAAAGACTAACAAGAATCTATAGCTATGGATTCTTTTACTTTTTACAGAATCGTAGCTCAAGATATTGATGTACATTGGAAGAAGGAACGTAAGGTTTGGGGTAATATTTTATTTGTAATTATTTGGTGTTTGAAATAGGTCATGTGATTTGTAGGAGAGTTGTTAAGCAAATAACTGCATGGTCCCTGGACTATAGGCCAAGATTGCTTTATCTTGGGGCCAAGAAACTAGTGGAAAGTAAGTGGAAAAGTAGAAATCCTTGTCTATAAAACCCAGTTGCTACTCTACATACGCGTCACCTCAGAACTAGACAAGGCAAAGAAACAGATTCTGTTTAGAGCCCTCCAAAACAACCCAACACAACCAATACCTTGATTTCTGCCCAGTGAGACTTGTGCAGACCTATAAGATGGTACATTTGTGTTATGTTAAACTGCCAAGTTTGGGGTAACTTGCCACAGCAGTAATGTGAAATTGACACAGGAAGGCACAAAAAGGTGCAGCAACAATCTGAATGGCATTAGATTTCTCATTAGCAACACATTTCAGGCTGAAGATAATGGAGTGAATAAAGTCTGTGGTAACAAATTTTAAAAATGTAAAGGAGGTAAAAGCATGTCTGGCAAAATTAAGAAAGAAAGAAAAAAAGCTTGAACAAATCAATAACTAGAAAAGATTGGAAAGGTCAAGATCTCCATACTTACGTAGATTTACATACAAGTTTATTAAACCTTTAGAAAGCCCAAATAATTCCTGTATTACTTAAGTTATCTTAGGCCATAGAGAAAGAAGAAACTCCTTGAGTTGATTATGTCTTCCAAAAAGTTAGCCAACTATGTAATAAGCACAAAGCACCTGGTAACATGCTGCTTTGCTCAGGTGATGGCTTTGGTAATAGCTGGGTGACCTTGAACACATCATTTATTCTCTTTCTCCACTCTTGTATCTGTTAAGTGATGAATAAACCTGTTTTACAGCAATTGTGAAGATTAAGTAAGTTTGCACTATGAACTGCTTAGAACAGTGTCTGGTAGTTCTATTAAGGCCCATTATGTATGAATGTTTGATAGTATTACTTTTATAAACTTAGACACACTTTACTACTTAAGCCTAGTAAAGAAAACAACACCCAAGCTCCCTTGTGGGCACAGATACATAATTTTCAATGAATTAGAAACCTAATGTATCAGTTAATCAAAAGAATATCAATGTTAGGAACATGAGAATGATACTACAGTATCTATCACTGTGATTCATGATATCAACAAATTAAAGAACTTTCATACGCTATATACTTGTAAGATGCATCTTTGAACATCAAGAGATTTTTCTCTATGCTTGTAATTGCCACATATTACTTTTAATAAATAAATTTAGAAAAGCTGGTTGGGGCAATGTGAGAAGGTTGTTGAATGCTAGTTCCAATACTAGTATTTATTAAGTGTACAGTGTGATATTTTTATGAAGATGGGTAGATAAAAATACTGAAGGCAGATGGACATTTAGGAAATTACTAGTTCGGTGAGAAACTGAGCTGGGCCAAGAATATTTCCAGAGGGATAATAATTGTTAGTATTGTTTTGGAAAAGTGAACAGAACTTATTAACTAAAATCTAGATTGGGGAGATATTTTCCTACCTGGCTAAGAAACATGAGTTAAGAGGGTATTTTGTGAAAGGTGACACTGAGTTTATTTGAGGTGATTTTGAAGTATCTCCAGAACACCCAAGTGTCTGGACATACAGGTTGGATGCTCCAAATAAATACAGAGACTAAAAAAAGGGACTGAGAGATCACGTAGCAATGATTCTTGGAGCTACAAGAGCAAATAAGAACCCAATGCAAAAGTGAGCATCTGAGATGAGCACATCCTTCTCAGATGAAGAGATACAGATGGCAAATAAATACATGGAGAAATGTTCGACATCACTGGTCATTCTAGAAATGCAAATTAAAACAACTCTGAGGTTCCATCTCACCCCAGAAAGAATGGCTATCACCAAGAAGTCAACAAATAACAAATGCTGGTGAGGCTGTGGGGTAAAAGGAACCCTTCTCCACTGTTGGTGGGAGTGTAGACTGGTGAAACCACTGTGGAAATCAGTGTGGAGATTCCTCACAAAACCAGGATTAGCAGTCCCATTCCACCCAGCTATTCCCTTTCTGGGAGAAGTCATATCACAGCAATATGTGTGCACCCATGTTTATAGCGGTGCAATTTGTCATAGCTAAATTTTGGAAACAACCCAGATGTCCATTAAACAAAGAATGGATGAAAAGGATGTGGTACTTTTATACAATGGAGTACTACTCAGCTATAAAGAAAGGTAAATGGATGCAACTAAAGACCCTACTCATAAGTAAAATAAATCAGACCTCCATGTGTAAACATCATATTGTTTCCCTAGTGTAAGAAACTGAAAGAGTAAATAAAATCTGAAAGGTACAATAGACATTGTGAAAGGGAAAGAAACTGCTCAGTAAGAAAGAACACAAGATAGCTAAAATAATTGAACTACTGACTTCTATGGGTTTATTGAAAGGAACAGTTCATGTTTAATTGTTTGATCAATTTTGCATGCCTAGATCTGGTCATCTGAGCAACTACTTTGAAGATAACAATATGCAATAAAACAACCATTGTTGATTTCCTGTCATCTTGTTTTGAAATTCTGTATCATTTTTAATATTTTTCAATTTTTAAATTCTACATAAAATTTTTATAAAAAAGAGCAAATCAGATCACCTCAGGAGAATGTGTAGCCTACAAGGGGGGCCAGGACAGAACCTCAGAAAATGCTGGCACTTAAGTGATGGGCTGAGGCGGACAAGTAAGAAGCTTGAGGAGAGAAGCCCGCTGAAGAGCCGGGAGTATACAGACCCATGTCAGCCAGGGGAGAAATCCACAGGGACCGGAAGGCCGGCAGAGCAGAACACCGACAAGGGAGGAAGTAGGAAGAGCATTCAGTTACGTGGTCTCTAGGTTTAGGGAGAAAGGAGGAGGCATTTTGCAGGCTGCTGGTTGAGCAGAGGCAGGGCATGGCAGGATAGAATAATCTGGTCCACTTTTGAGTAAAAGTAAATGAGAATTTAAACTTGGGGACCAGGTCAACATGGATTCAAATCACAGCTTCGCTCTTAGGCATATGAACAATTTAAAATTTTTAAATTTTTATTAGTTCATTAAAATTCTTTAATTTTAAATTTTTTATTAGTTCATTTTCTCAGTATCTAGTGATTACACTCATTATGGGGGACTGGCACATGTACATAACACAGTTTAATTACTTTTATTTCTCCTTCTCCCCCCCTGCCCTCTCTATCTCTTCTCCTTCCCATTTGCAAAAGATCTATCTCCTTGTGTTCTATTTGGTACAAGGACACAAATGACTCCAGCACAGCATGGTCCAGGCGTGGGTTAGGAGAGAAGTGCCATTGTGCTGCTGTCAGATCCAGCTGAGAGGAACCAGGGAATGTGTACAGAGGAGGTGAAATTTGACTTGCACATTGAAGCATGAAACCAAGTTAACCATATAGACAAGATTGTTGGGAGCGGCTAAAGCTGGGGAGTAATTACCGTGCAGGACGAAGCCAGCCTGAGAACACGGGGGCTCCTCGAAGCACAGAAACAAACCATGGTAGCTTGTTAACTGATTGCTGAGCAGCGAGGCTGAAATCAATCAACCTCTCCAGGGTATAAATAAATGCTCTCTTGTCCTTGGACAGTTCTCTTTCTCTGCTCAGGAGAGAGAGGACCTCCACCTGATCCCAGCTTTTTGTTTCTTGTCTATTTTTACCTCATTCACATCACTCTTCCTTCCGGGGGTACAGCAAGAACCCAGTGGATCTGTATACAAAGTAAGGAATGTTTTGTAGTTAAAGCAGAGAAAACAGACACATCCTAAAGTACAGAAGATGAAAGAGCAGTTGAGTATTTGTGGCTGAGTGGGATTGGTGTTAAGACAGCCAAATAATGGGAAATCTTGTGTCCTTTGGAAAAATACACATTTGATTTATTTAAGAAGCTGCACTACATTGAAGTTATTCTTATGTCTAAGGTCACAAATAAGCATCCCCTGGGGAACATCGGCTAAATATATTTCCATTCAACCCTCAAAGTTATCTTACTAGTTTGAATTAGTTGTTAACATTTAACCAATACGAGATTTCAGATGAAATCCAAGTTTCCATCTTGGATTAAAATATCAGGAGAGCTGAACACTGGGATTGAATTACCATTTAACAAAAACTAGCTAGAGTGAGGTGGTACCCATCTCCTTTAGACAAAACATGCACACTCCGGGTTACAAGAGCTCCGATCTGTCCCTTGGAAGACATTTGACTGCACGTCTCCAACAAAGAGAAGATACATGTGTTCATAAATATTCCTTCTGTGAGAGGATGTGCTGAAGAACCCCCATAGCCTCAGCAACTTGAAAGGATCAAGCAGAAAAAAAAGTGTTGATTTATGACAGTAAGTCTTACACTCTAATGTGCACATGAACTACCTGGGATTTTACTAAAATACAAATTCGAACTCAGTTGGTCATGGTGGAACCTGAGATCATGTATTCATAGTTCATTAGTAAGTTCCCAAATGATAAGGATACTGCTACTCCAAAGACACACGTCAAGTTGCATGGTTTGGGGAGCCTTGGAATTTCTCTCTCCCTGTGAGAGTTAGAGTTCTGGGATCTGAAACATGTCCTCTCTGATAAAACAGAGGCTCCTAATTGGAGTCATCCCTGGTTTAGGGCTGGCCTGAGATTGGAAGTCAAGAGAAAACAAAATAATCAGTGAGATGTTCTTTCCAAAGTTTTGAAGAAATTAAAAGAAAACAACATTGATCAGCATCTTTTATGTGCCCAGGTTATTTAATATACATACATATACAAACACATGCATGCATGTGCATGCACACACACACACACACACACACATGACACAACAGTGAAAAACCCACAATACTGTGGGAGTTCTGGAGTCTGAGCTCATTTCTCGGTTCTTCTACTTATTACCAAATTAGTAATCTCTCTCTGCTTCAGTTTTCCATCAGTAAAAGTGAAGACCATAATAGCATCCAAGTCCTAAGGTATTGTGAATATATGGATTAAAGCTCCGGTTCATAGCCAACAAATATTTATTGTTATTAATATCCCTTCTTTATGAATGAGAAAAGTTAATTAATTTAGTCAAAGATTAGGCGGTGGGACCAATAAATCAGCCATCCTTCATCACTGAGACACAATACCCGATATCCCCAACTGAAAGGAGATATTTAATTTGTTCTTGGCTTCAGTCTGTGATTATGGCAGAGATTTCAAGGTAGAGGGGAATGATGGAGCAAAGGAAGCAGAGACAGCCAGGAAGCAGAATAGGAGAACAGAGCCAGAGTGAAAGGAACAGGGGCCATGGGTCCCAAGGCTATGGCTCCATGGCCCAACCAGACACACCCAGAAGTGTGCTCCTCCAATCTCTGGAGCAGACTCCAAAGCCAGTCATGTTGAAACTCCCCCTGAACTGCCACAACCAATTTCTCTTTCTAATGACCTTGAAGAACAAGGCAGAAGAAGACTGCGTGAGACTATATCTGAGAAAATAAAAGGTCTATGCCCTACCTCTAGATGCTGTTCTGAGTCCCTAGTTTAGTCTTGTCTAGGAGACACTGGCTCATAGTAATGACAAAGAGCAAAATTTATTCAATATTTGCATCATCTCATTTAATTCTCCCAGTAATCATATGATGTAAGCACTACTGCATTGCTATTCTCCAACTCTGTGGGTCAATGTTTGGAGCCTTCCCCAAGCTCATATACTTGGTAAGTTTTGAAACTGGTGCTCAAATTAGGGAATCTGACTTCATAATCTAAAGAGTTACAGTGCCCGAATGAAAACTGCAGATAAAGGTGATTTCATTGATAAATTCTACTGACCATCTAAGGAAGGAATAATAACAATTCTGTATTAACTTTTCCAGAAAGTGGAAAAGGAGAAACACTTTCAGCTGATTCTGTGAAACCAAGATCATCCCACTAATAAAGTCAGGTACAAATATTATAAGAAAATCATGGGTCAATTGTTATGTTGTGTATCTCGATGTTCTCCCAAAGCCTCATGCACTCATAGGTGGGGGTCTTCAGAGCTGGATGGATCTAGGGCCTGTGATTCTGGGATTAAGGGTGTGTGGAACTAAATTAGTCCACTGGCTGCAATTAGCATCTTTCTGGGTGGCAACACCTAAGAGGCTGGCAGCCTGGATGGGATAAAAGGAAAGGCAGGCTGACTGGTTGACTGGCTGCTGCTGTTTCTGCTTCTGCTTGCCACCTTCTTCCTACCGTGCCATGAACTGTTTCTCCTCTGCGATTCCCCTTTGCCTGGGGCCCAGTTGACTGTGAACAGAAACCTCTACAAATTGTGAGCTGAAATAAATATTTCCTTCTTTAACTTTGGGTGTCAGGTATTTTGTCTCAGCAATGCAAAAAGTAACTAAGACACCAATATTCTTTATGATTACAAACAAACTGCTAAACAAAAATATTAGCACATTAAATATGACAATATATATATAAATATCATATTATGACCAGTAGAGCTTGTTCCAGGAATTGAAAGTTGACTTAACTTTCAAAATACACCAAATATTTAAAACAAAGACATAACAGAGCATATTAATATACTAAAAAAAGAAAAATGAGAAATTATGTTTATGTAAAAAAAAAACCCTCATTTAAAAGTCCAACAATCTTCATTTTTAATAAAAACTCTCAGCGTTGTCGGAGAGAACTTCAGCCTGATAAAGAGCATGTCCCAAGTTCGCTTACGGGAAGCTGATGCAGACAGAGGTTAGCAACCACGGTAAAATAATAAATGCTTCCCTCTGAGGATAAGAAAGAAGACAAAGGTGTACACTCTCAACACTTTTTTTCAACACTGTATTGCAATTTTGGACCAGTACAGTAGTGCAAGAAAAAATGCAGGCGTTCAGATAGGGTGAGAGGATGTAAAACTCCCTTCACTCTTTCTGATGGAATCAACAGAAAAGCTGCTATGACTAGTAAGTGAATTCAACAAAGTTACATCTCAATATACAAAAATTAATTAGATGTTGTTGTGGCTTCTGTCTAGGTGTCTCCCTAAAGCCTCACGCACTCACCAGTGGGGTATTTGGGAGTGACTGGATAATGGATGTGTGGTGCTGGATTCGTCTACTGACTGGTTTCCCATGATTCTGGGTGTGGATAACAGACTTACTGAAAAGTGAAGACGCACCCTGGGTGTGGGTGGCACCAACAAATGAGCTTGTAGCCTGGATAGAATAGAAAGGGAAAGACAAAGGAAGTCTCTCTACTCCCTGATTCCACATCATGAACTCTCTCTCCTTTGCCTTGCTGCCCTGCCATGGAGGCAGCTGACGGTTGTCTGAAACCTCTACAAACTGCAAGCTAAAATAAACCTTCCCTTCTTTGACCTGTGAGCATCAGATGTTTTGTCCCAGCAATGAGAAAGTAACTAAGACAGATGTCTATGCAGTAACAATGAGTAATCAGAAATTGAAATTAATGAAACAATGCCATTCACAATAAAACTACTAAAGTTTAGAGATGAATCTAGAAAAGTTGTGAAAATATTTTTTGAAAGATATGTAAATTTTGCTTTTTTTATTATTCCAGCAAACATTTACCCTAGAGGAAATGATTGGGAAAATACAAATAGATTCATTAAAAACACAGGCTGATTATTTATGGGCTTTAAGGATTACTGATTCTTCTGAGAATCTGATAAAGGTGATGGGCTCTAGTTCCCAGAAAAAAAGGCACATTAGCACACACATGATATATTGCAATATTGCATGCAGTTTCAGGAAAATTCTGGATCTGATGAAAACTGTCAGTGTCTAGGTTAAGGACTTTTGTCCTATAAGAAAATTGATAAATTAAGTGAAAATCTTATATGCTGAAAATTACAAATACTGGTGCTATGGTTGATACATTGTGTCAGCTTGGGGAGTCTAGAGGTTTGGCTGAATGACTCAGCAGAAAGCCAGGGTACTTACTTTGTATACATCCTGAGCCTGTGGAAGAGGAGGGCATGGAGATCATGGGAGGGCCACATGCCCCCTGGGTGGGGGTAGCCTGTTTACAATATAAGGGAAGGAAAGAGGCTGCTTGCTGCCATTCCTCCCTTTGGCTGGTTGTTTTGCTGTGCTCTGCTTCCATGAACAGTTTGCCCTCTACTATGTGCCACTTTGCCTCTGAACCAACCAAGTATGGACTGAGACCTCCACGGACTGTAAGCTAAATAAACCTTTCCTTCCTTCATTTTGGATGTTTGGTATTTCATGTCAGCAACGAGAAAAAAGTAACCAAGGCAACTGGCAAGAAAAGTCAAAGAAGACTTAAATAAATGAAAAGATGCACTATATCAATGGTTCATAAAGATTCAATATTGTTAAGATGATGTAAATTATCCCAACTTGATCTATATATTCAATGCTATCCAAATAAAAATTCCCAGGAGCTTGTTTGAAGAAATTGACAAACTGATTCTAAAACATGTGTGGAAATGCAACAAGACCTAGAATAGCCAAGATACTTTGCAGGGGAGGGTAGTCATAATACTATCACTGCCTGTGCATACCAAGATTTATTATAATGCTATAGTAATTTTAAAAGCTGTAGTATTGGCATATAAAGAAAAATAGGTCAATTGAACAGAATAGAGAATCCATAAACAGACTCCAGTATAGAGAGAAAAAAAATTTAACAAAGATGCAAAGGCAATTCACTGAAGAGAGGCACCTCCTTTAAAAAGTTGTACTGGGGTTATTAGATATGATTATGATAGTTATGATTAGATAACAATATGCACAAGAAAAAATGAACTTTTATCCATACCTCACATTATAGACAAAAATTAACCCAATTACAAACATATGATCTACACTTATAAAGCATTTGGGACATGGGTAAATGTCTTTGTAATCTTGATGTAGGCAAAAAATTTTAGATTTGTCATCAAAGGTATAGTCCATGACCCAAAAAGAAATAAACAGATAAATTGAACTTCATCCAAATTTTAACACTCACCAGACACTGTTAAGAGAACAAAACTGGCTACAGACTGCGAGAATCATATTTGATAAATCGTATTTTGCTCATAAAGAATTTCTATCTCAAATACACAAAGAACCCTCAAAACTCAATAATAAAATAAATAAGTCAATGAAACGTGATCAAAATATTTTAATGGGCACTTTGCTAAACTAGAGTGATCAATGAGAAAGAAATCCATGAAAAAAATAGACTCAGTCATTAGTCTTTAGAGAAATGTAAATTGAAATCACATGTCATTACTGGACCTACTAGAGTGGAGGAAATGTAAAAGACTGACCAGACCAATGTTGGCAAGTATGTGGAAAAAAATAAAACTCTTGTACACTGCTACTGGGAATATAAAATGATACAATCACTTTGGAAAATGGTTCCTTAGTTTCTCTAAAAGCTAAATATTTGTGAATCAGACATTCTATTCTTAGGTGTTTCCTCAAGAACAAGTAAAAATATGTCTGTGCAGATATTTGATTTTTTTTTTTTTGCGGTACTGGGGATCGAACTCAGGACCCTGCGCTTGCTAGGCAAGCGCTTATTCCACTGAGCTATATCCCCAGCCCCTGTACAGATATTTGACCATGAATGTTCATAGCAACTTTATTTGTAATAAGCAAAACCTATAAACAACTCAAATATCTATCAACAGAATACTATTCAATGATAAAAAATGAAATATTGATTCATACTATGTCTTGGTTACCTTTCTCTCATTGCTGAGACAAAATACCTGATGCCAAAAATTAAGGAAGGAAAGGTTTATTTAGCTCACAGTTTGTGGAGGTTTCAGTCCATGCTCATGCTCAGCTGGCTCCAAGGCAGAGTGGCACATGGCGGAGGGCAACAGTTAATGGCGGCAGAACACAGCAAAAGCAACAAGAGCAAAAGGGAGGAGCAATGGCAAGCAGCCTCTTTCCCTCCCTTACATTGTATGCAAACTACCCGCCCCAGGGTAAGTGTAGCACTCACACCCATAATCCCAGCATGGGACCATGGATCAATCATAAACTCTAGAAGCCCATCCCATGACTGCATGAGGCTTTGAGGAGACATCCAGACACAAACCATAATATGCTACAATGTAAATAAATCTCAAAATAGTTATGCTGAGTGAAGGGAAACAGACAAAAGTAGTGTAGACCATATTATCTCATTTTTATAAAAGTATAGGAAATGCAGAGTATTAGATACCCCAACAGAGGGCAGATCAGTGGTTGTCTGAGAAGGGTGGGCAGCAGGATTACAAAAGGCACAAGGAAATTTCAAGGCTGACAGGTGGGTTTGTTATCTTAATTGTAGCTGTGATTTCACTGGTACAGACATACGGCAATATTTAGCTAACTGTACCGACATGCACAGGTTATTATATGTCAATGATACATCAAAGAGCTACATTTTTTAAGTTATGCTAAAAAAATTTTAACTGAATAGGTGGGTCGGGGGTTGATAGAGGCATACAGTCGGTTTTCCTTCACTTGCGGTCTAAGAAACAGGACATTTCCCTGCTGGACTTTTCTCAACAAGACTCTTCTGCCACCTTGGTGCGCTTCCTCTTCCTGATCATAGCACGTCACATGTACTGTCTGCCTCAGCTCCCACCACCCCTGAGGACCAAATGCTTGATCACTAATTGCATTGCCATTAGATTGGTCTCCCCTCTGGGACTGTACAACATTTATTAGTTCAGAGCTTTCCATGTCTTATCTCTCCATAACTCCAGAACCTCTCTGAGCTCACAAAAGGCATTCAATAAAGATTTTTCTGGTTAATTGATTTACTGATTAATTAACTGGAAAAGCTATAAATTCTATAAGGTGTTGCTTTCAAAGCCCAGTGGGATTTAAAGAACTGAGTTTTTACTAGACTGCTTACCATCCAAAGAATAACAAAAAGATAGGATGTTTGACTTCCACATTTTCTATAATTTCTTCCTAATGCTTTTATAGTCAGAAAATTGGCTCTAAAAATAACTAAATAAGGAAATATGCCACTTAAATTGTAAAAAAAACAGCCTGAAAAGATTCGTTGGTGACTCTTGCTATATTACACTGGATCTTCACTGTCTGTGTTTTGCCTGAGTCTAGCATCCCACCCCCTTCTCCTCTTAAGTGGTTCTGGAAGATTCATGTAGAAACCACAGAGCAAACTAAAACAATGGATTCATGGAACTGAGTGATAAGGAGAAGGAGCCAAGGCCAACCAAAGTTGTCTGCTCAGACAAAAGCCCTGATCCAGCACATTTCTCAGAAAGTTCCATCTATATTTATAGCCTTGAAAAGCTTTTGGGAACATGGAAGAGTCAGGTCAGTGGAATCTTGGCTCTGAGAAGCATGAGGGACAAAGTGCTCCCTCTGGCCTTAGACAGCGAGAGAACCCAGCGTTGGGTTTATGAGTCCCTTCCTGGCCTCAGAGGAAACACCCAGGCCTTCATTTCCTACTTTATTTATTGGATCTTATTTTTTCCTACTTGAGTCATGAAACATACAACAATAAAGGCCACTGTTTATACTTAGTGTTTAAGTATAAACACTGTGCTTGACATTATTTCCTTTGCATAGAGTATTTTAATCCCCATTTTATAGATGATGTAACTGAAGTTGACGGTTGAGGAATTTGCCCAGATTCACACAGCCACACGAGTGACGGATCATGGATTTGAACTTGGGTCTACTTGGCTCTAGAGCCCCAGGTTCCAACCTCTAAACTGCTGTGGACTCAGATTTGTAATTAAAGGTGATAAAGTATACATTTATGAGTGAAGGGAATAGTCTCTGTTTTGAGCCCAGAATACTGAGTCCCATGTATAAACTGTCTCCTTAAGCTGAAAGGTGAGCACAGCACACGTTTCTGTGTTCAAACCAAACATAAGCCAATTCAACCCCCCTCCCCCAAAGAATGGAGTTATCAAGAAGTTGTCTGTCATTTATTAGCACCCCCCCTTCTATAAATCCTGAAAAGCCCGGAGTCACAACAGCAGCTGGCCAGCACCTGAGAATCCAGACTCCATCTGTTCTGGTTCCAGTTAGGGGTAAAGAGGAATAGGGAAACAGCTGGCTGCCTACCCCTCAAAGCCAGACTTTGGGGATATCCTCTCGTGATTCCCTGGGCCCTACCCATGGTGCTTGCTCTCAGAGACACTTTCCCAGGCACTGCTTTGGAGCAAAGCTCTCCCAGAAGCCACAATTCTTTCTTTCTCCCCAGACTCCTGAGATCTGATCACCTAAGGAAAGGTTTGTTCACTTTTTCCTCACCACAAACTCAGACCTTAACAAACCAAAGACCTATCGAGCCTCCTGGGCAAGGGAAAAGAAAGAACATCCTATCCTTTTCTGATGAACCTCCAGCTGAGAAAATAAGACACAATTCATTCCCCAATAGGTTATTCTGCCAGATTACATTCCTAATGAATTGCTCCGCTGCACCTATGTTATCTCAATTACTCTTCACCACAGAGCAGGCAGGTTGTTTGCAAGCTTGAGCCAGATGCACTGCTGAATTGCACTCCATGCAAGGAGTCTTATCCATAGTATGAAAAGATGACAGTACTTCAAGCTTAGGGCTGAGGGCTGAGGACAGACAGTGTTAGGAGGGAGATACATGCAGGAGAGAAGGCAGAGTTTCCCACTCAGCCATCTGGATTACCCTAAACCATTCAGGTTAGGAGAGGTGGGGAGAGACAGCATTTCTGGATAGGGGCTGTGGTTACTTAACATTTCTCAAACATCTGCTATAGTCAGGTAAAGTGCTAAACTCCTTAAATATGTTAATCCACTTCATTTCACAATAACCAACAAGTAGAAGTGCTTTAACACCAGTTTTACAAAGGAAGAGGCAAAAACTTACCAGGACTCTGGGACCAGCAAATGGTGGACATAGGATTTGAACCTCACAGATTCCAAAGATTACACTAGTTCTTTCTTCAAGGCAGCTCTTTTACACCTGCAGAAGCAAAAACTTGAAGACATGAAAACATTTGCTAAAATTAGTAAAGTAATGGCGCCAGAATCTTATTTCTCACCAAAGTCAGCTTAGTAATGTACTTACGTGCACTGAAGGAAAACATACAAGGAGAAAAGCTAAGGAGAGCATGTAAACCCCAACTTTTCCAAAAAAAGATTTAGTTTGCCTTCACACATAGTAGAGAGAGTTAACAGGTCTTTCCTTAAGGTGTTGGATCCCAAGGGACAGGGTGGAGGGAAAGGTTAAAGGCTCCACTCAAACACAGTCACCATTTTATCTGTGCTAGGAACCTTTTTTTAAAAGTTCTATAAAAATAATAACAGCAATTTTTTCTATGATGCCTCCTGTATGTCAGGTCCTTTGTTAAACAATTCATAAATATAAACTATTCCCTTCTCTTAAACACCTTTAGAAGGCCGGCACTAATGAGCGCTCCTGAGAGTCAAGCTCTCGGGAGAAAACCTTGACTTGTAGCCTTTGCCAATGTCCATGGTGTAAATCCCTCACCGTGGCCTATAGCAAGCTATGGATGCAAGGTCCTGAGTCTCAGAGTTAGGAGGGGATGCACGTGACGACATGCGCTGTGTACCACCTGCCGGAGACACTATTTGTGTGTTATTGCTGCCAGATGCAACAGACACAAACACCCTCAGGAACAGAGATAAGAGTAAAAGGGAGTCAAACAATCAGGAATTTGTGAGTTTTGAGGATTCATGACCTTTTATTTTAATTTCAAGTTTATAAAATTTAATTGCACTGATGGCTGTATTTGACACCTAGGTTTCAAACATCTCAAAATCCTTCATAATGAAACGATCAGGGGTGAACTTTCTCTGACTTCACCACCTAACTGATCAGTACTACAACTGCGAATTGGAAAAAGAGGGAACTGAGGCACTGACGAAACTGTGGCTGAGAGGAAACCGTGGCTCAGCCTAGAGGAAACAAAGGCTGGGTAATTTGCAGAAGATCTCACAGCTAGAAAATACCAAAACCAGAACTCAGGGCCAGCTCGAGAATCTGTGCTCTCGTGCCCCACGTTATGGCTTCTCATACAAGACAGCTCTCTTCCCTCCCCGACAGTCGTAGGTTTTCTTTGCTCTGGTCAAGGCATACCTCAACTGCACTTGACAAGCCAGTCACAGAAGGGCGTTGGGTTTAGCATGGCCTCTTCCCAGAGCCCTGCAAAAGAGCTGAAGCACACTTCTGCGGCTGCAGGCGCCGGGGCCCTGTGATTGGCTGCGGAGGACCACACCTGGCAGGGCTCCCTCTGGCCCTGCAGACCTCGCCCTCGAAGCCAGACTGCGCCTGCGTCCGACCGCACATCTATTATGGAAAGGAGGGTCCCTTAATGTAGTGCAAATTATAGCTAGAACACAAGCAAATTGCCGGCTTTTACTAGCACATAAACTGAGCGGAACCTTTGAGATAGATCCGCATTACCCTAAACGGCATCCATAATTCATACCTGCAGCAGAAATGCTTCCCTCTCCCAGGGCTGGAGCCGATCTATAATTGATGGGCCCCTTAGAAGGCCACGACAGAGTGTTCCTCACGCTCTAGCCATCTGCTGGCCTGCTCAATTCCTCAGGCGGCGGTGGTACATTTATTCATCAGAATCAACTCCCAATTAGTTTCCTAGCAGGACCCAGAGGGGGGATTTATTTGAGGAGTCAGAGTGAATGTTCCAAGATCAGCACCCCCAGTCCCACCCCTGTGATGGTAATCAATACCCACAACTGCCTAGCAGCAGGCGGGCATTGTTCCCTCAGAAATGCAGCGCGGCAGCCTTTGGAAATCACAGGTAACAAAACTCAAAGGCAATGTGCCTCCTGCCCCGCAGAGGGCTGTCTGTGGAATCCCCGGCTTGTCCCAGCAGAGCAGGTAGGGCAGTGCAGTCAGCAGAGATGTCCCACCACACCTGGGTGATGGAAAAAATTCGGAAGTATCAAATACATCCAAGGATCTCTGTGAAAGACCTAACACCCCGTGCAATAGGTATTGCTCATTCTTTCCATGTTACAGTTAGTGAAACCGAGATCAGGCAGCTTGCCCAACCCAAGGTCATTCAACTAGTAGGGGGCAGTGATGGGTGTTTGAGCCCGGAAGATCTGATGCCAAAGTCCAGTGCCTTAACCACTACTTCATGCTGCCCTCTGGAGGGAGAGAGGAGGGAACACGCACACTATTTCCAGCCGGTGGCAACTGCCTAATGAAATGTGCACATTTAGCTATAAAACACCCAACTGGCTGATAAACTCCAACCAACTAGTTAAGTAAGGAAGAAAGATTCAGCGGGGGTGGGGGGTGGCACACATCTGTAACTTCAGCCCTCTGGGAGAATAAGGCAGGAGGATTGCAAGTTCAAGCCTGGCCTGAGCAACTTAGTCACTTAGTGAGATGCTGTCTCAAAGTAAAAAAAACAAAAAAACTTAAAGGTGGGGATGTAGCTCAGGAAGGTCCTGGGTCATGGCTCTTTATTATAGTGTTGTTTTAAAATGTGATTTTTTTTTTTTGCCTTATTAGGTGACTGACTAATGTTTAAATGACTAAATGAACTAGTGGGTCCTCATAAATGCAGATAGTTTAAAAAGGCTGTTACCTTCTTAAAGTCATTATTAGGGGGTAAGGATGACTGTGCAAGGGGTACTCGCTATACACAGGACAAAGTCAAAAACCCTTAAGGTTTAGAGCTGAAATGAAGCATCCATCACCCACTCATCTCTGATAAACACCGTCACAGGTGCCGGCATCTGTGCCTAGCCGTGTGGATATAGCAGTAAGTAAAATGAAGATTATGTTGTCCCCAGAAGAGCAGACAGAGATGTGACAAATGAATAATGAGCTATTACAGATATAAGACTAACACAAAACACCTCTCAACCACACCCTCTCCCTACCCCAGGGGAGGCTAAGCCCTGAGGGAAGAAGTCCCGCCACACTGCGGACTGGCACACCTCTTCACGAAGCCCTGCTGCTTCTGCACACCCGTCACCTCTGGGGTCATCTTCCTACATGCCCCTAGCCAGCACTCTCTCCCTTATTCCTTCAAGGCTAGTTCCTCGGAGTTTCCACCATCTTTCTCCTAGAAAATGCTACTTAACAGTAGGAAGAGCTTAAAGCTTCTCCCACTCTACCTGCAAACCTCTCTGCATTGGATTCTACAAGAGCTTCAAGGATGATCTGACATCCATACACTTTAAATTTTTCCATGAAATTGAAAAAGGAAAACTGCCAAACAGCTAGCATTACCCTGATACCAAAACCAGACAGGAAGTAACAAAAAAAAAAAGAAAGAAAGAAAAGAAAATTACAGCTCAACCCCCTTAATGTACATAGACGCAAAAAATCCTTAACAAGATACTGGCGAACAGAATGCAACAAATCATTAAAAAGATCGTGACTAAGTTGGGTTTGACACATGTAAATCAGTAAATGTAATACATCACATAGACAGAAATAAAGACAGAAATCACATGATCATCTCAGTGGATGTAGATGCTGTGATGAGAGGGGCCTGGGGAAGAGGGAGACAGGGAGGAGGGGAAGGGAAAATAAAATGAATCAAGGTGCAATAATGCAACTGCGACACAATGAATGTATCCGCTATGTACTACAGACACATACTGATAGCAAAGGAGAAACCCTCTATGTAGCAGTGCCTTCCATCAATAGTCTCAGCTCTGCCTCCTCCGTCTGTGGAACAAAACACAGAGATGGTCCTGTTGATATGAGGCCCGTGATAGGTCCAGGGCCAGGGAGCTGCCAATGGATAGAAACCAAGGTGGTGTGCACAGGTGAGGTGGAACAGGAAAGGAGAGGATTCAGCGTCTAGGGTGGGGTTTACATAACTAAAGAATGTCAACCAGAAAGTCCAAATGAGTAGCTCAGAGGATGAGGCAGCTGGCATATGGAACCAGGGACGGAAACCCCAAAGACATGGGGAACAGGATAGTGATCATGCAGGCGAGTGAACAGCCTGAGGTCTGGATGGAGTGTAAGAGAGTGATTGTAAAAGCAATGCTGAGAAGTCACCAGACACCAGTTCAAATCCAGGTTCAGCCAGTTGCAGGATTTGTTGTGTGACTTTGGACAAGTCTCTTCATCTCTCCGCACTTCCTGCACTCACTGGGAAGTGGGAATGATAATAGCACCTTCCTCAGAGGGCTCCGAGGAAATTAAGTGGAGAGTGAATTAAACAGCTGCCACGCTGTAAAAACCAGTCGATGGTGGCTTCTGCCCTTTGAGAACAAATGCCTCAGGCAAAGGCATTACGTGAAGTTGCTATGTATAGAAAACCTCAGTTTTGCTGAGTTTATAAAGGGAAAGACCTTGACCCAGTGTTGTTTTCAATGTGGGAGATTTAGGGTGATTTTGCACGGCAGTTTTCCTGCCCAGCCCATGCCTCCTCCAAACCAATTCACACCTAATCAATATTTTAGTGCTTCCTTTAGCTCCACTGAAATGTTCCACTTAGGATGATAAATTGTGTGGCCTGGATCCTTATAAGTATACAGGGAGGAAGACCACTCGTCACCCCAGTGATTTCTCCCATCTGCCTTAAAAACAGAGCTTCCATTTTTGGCTGGGTACACGAACTCTCAGGGTGGGGAAAAGCTCGATTCTCTTGCTACTGGATCTCACCATGTGCCTAATCTGTAGCTAACAGACATAAGCCAACTTCTGTATGAGACTGCAGGGAGGGCTGGAGGTACAGCTCAGTGGGCTAAGTGCTTGCCGCTGAGCACTAGGGCCCTGAGTTCGATCCCTGGTCCCGGAGACTGCAGGGAAAGGTGGTGCCCTCTTTGACCCTTCTTTCTTCCTCCTGGCTGGTATTCGATGTGATTCCTCAGTTTGAGCTGCCATCTTGGATCACGACGTTGAAGTCTTTTGCTGAGATATTAGAGTGAGACAGAAGGGGGTCTACCACTAGCTCTGAACTATGTACCTTTGGACTTCTGTTTTACAGGAGGAAAATAAACTAGCTTGATAAGCTGTTTTTATTTGAAGTTTCTGGCAAAATATGTTCCCAATTGCCCATAGTCTTCAAATTCTTTGCCAGGGGTCAAGAGGGATGAAGACAGGGCTGAAGCTGGGAAGGAAGCAGTACTTGCATGGTAGTTAGATCTTGTAGTCAGGCAGGCATGAGTTCCTAACCCTATCTTTCACTAGCTGTGTGAACTTAGGCAAATTACTCAACCTCTGTGTGCCTCTGTGTCATTTCCTTATCACTAACGTATGGACAGTAGTCACCTCCCAGTTTAGTGTAAAGCCGGAACAATATCCTGTATGTGGTGTTCTTAGCACTATGTCTGGCACACAGCAAACCCCCCATAGATGGTAGTTATTAATATTGCTGTCATCACACTGTTGTACATTGCCGCTGTGGCTTTGGCTCCCCTACAAGCATCCCCTGTATGTAGTTACATGACTGCAGCTGCACCCAATAGAATCTCTCTTACTTGTGGCCATGAGTACCCTAAGTCAGTGCTTTCTGATTGTGGTGAGGATCAGAATCATCTGCAGAAGATGGGAAGAAGGTCAAGGCCAAGACCTCTCCTACTCCAATACGCTTAGACCACTGCACTCATTATTAGCAATGTGGATGATTCCATATGAAAGTTTGCAAGTTAGAGATCATGCAGAACAAGGGCAGATGGAGAGGGAAGCTGAGCTTAGTGGTACATATGTATGTACGTGTGTATTTTGGTACTAAGGATTGAACCCAGGGACTTTGCACTGAGCTATATCCTCGGTCCTTTTTATTTTTATTTTGATACAGGGTCTTGCCAAATTGTCCAGGTTGGGCTCAGACTTGTAATCCTCCTGCCTCAGTCTTCCAGCATGCCAAGATCACAGATATATACCACCACACTTAAAATGACAAGCGCCTTAATGCATTCTCCCATCTTCCGTTGCTATAACTAGATATCTGAGACTGAGTAATTCAAAAAGAAAAGAAAAGTAATTTATTTCCTACAGTTCTGGAGAATGGGGAGCCCAAGTGGAGGAGCCGCATATGCTGAGGATTTGCTTGCTGGTGAGGACTCTGCAGAACATCGCACCGTGAGGGGGCAGGGAGACAGGGCCAAGGTGGCATTAAGAACAGACCCATTTCTGAGACTGTCCATTAACGAGAGGCCTTGGGACCTAGTCACCACATAGATGCCCCACTGGCTCCCACACCATAGTTCCTCACAATGGAGATTTGTTTTCAGCAGGAGCTTTGGTGAAGACGTGCAAATCACAACCAGCAAGATAAAGACAGTGTCCACCCAGGCCGCCAGAATACAGTGAGAATCCAGTTCCACCCATTCCTCTCTTGTTCCCCTGCCCAACCAATCAGTGACCCCTTCTTTCTCACTGGGATCCTAGCGGCAGCCTCTAAATTGGTCTTCCTGCCTCCAGCACATGCCTGCCTCTGGACCGCGACAACCCAAATCATAGATCTGATCCTGAACCCTCCTTCCATCCATTATTCAAATCCATCTGCGAGGGTCCATTCTCTCCAGGATAAAGCCCAAATTCCTCGTCATGGCTTGCAGGACCCTCTAAGGCAGAGGTTCTCTGCCAGGGGAGATTTCAGATTCTCTAGTCCAGTGGTTCTCAGCCAGGGGAGATTTTGAGTCTCAGCAGACATTTGGCAGTGCCTGGAGACATTATCTGAAGCCACAACTTGGGGTGGTGGCAGGGTGGAACTAAGTACTGGTACCCAGTGGATGGAGGCCAGGAATGTCACTGAACATTCCACCATGCTCACAGCAGCCTCATGAGGAAGAATGATCCAGCCCCAAATGTCAATGGCCCCAAGGCTGAGAAACCTGCCCTAACCTCTCACAACTCCCTCCTCCAATCCAGCCTCTGGGCCTTTTCTAGTTTGCTAACCGCTGTGCTTTCTCTACCTTTGAACATTTCCATTGAGTGCCTCTTCCCAGAATACTCTTGCTTCCGCCCCCTTCCAGGTGTCCTTCTCGTCACATATGCCTCACCTTCCAGGAAACTCTCTTGCTTCAAAGCTAAGCCAGGGCCCAACACTTATCCAGATGAAAGTCCCTCTACTCACAAGACCCTAAGCTCCGCGAGTACAGGAATGAATCTGTGTTCAGCTTTACACACACCTGTCCTACTGTAGTATTGGAGCACAGCAGGTGCTCAGTGAACGTTTGTTGAGTGACCAAGTAAATGAAACCAGGAAATAAAAACCTCACTGACAGCTCCAGTAGGCAAGACAACATGATAAAAAAAAAAAATCCGTGAGGCCATGGCTGTCACCTGTGGCTGATTCTCAGATGCTGTGTCAGGAAACCCACTCCATGATGAGGGTAGGGATGGGCAGAGCCTGGCTCCTCCCCTCTCATTTCAAAGGAAGAGAGGGGCCTTCTGCCCAAGAATAGTTTCTCCACCTCTTCTCCAGACCCCTTCATTCACTTTTCTACCCTGTCGTTTTCAGGAGTAGAAGATGCCTCTTTACCAGTTCTCCCTCTTGTTGCCAAAACACTAGCTCAGGTCTCCCCAAACTTAAAATAACAAAGGGGGTGCTCCCCGCTAGCCATGCCTCTTCCTTCTCTTCTGAGCTAACAGGCTGAGCTCAGAAGCTCCACTTCCAACCAGGACCCCCAGGGGGCACCACTTATTGAGTTTGGTGTAACTAACGTGTAGAGCCCAATTCTGAACAAGCACAGGGTGAGAGAGGTCCTGGTATTGCGTTCCACCCACCCCTGTGTTCACTCTCTGGCCCCCAGTATCACAAAGACTGTTCTGGGTATGGTGTCTTGGTTACTTTCCTTTCATTGCTGAGACAAAAGGAAAGGTTTATTTAGCTCACAGTCTGTGGAGGTTTCAGTCCATAGTTGGCTGGCTCCAAGGCAGAGTGACACATGGCAGAGGGCAGCAGTTCATGGCAGTGGAAGACAGCAGAACAGCAAGAGCACATGGGGAGGAGCAGCAACAAGCAGTCTCCTTCCCTTACAATGTATGTAAACTACCTGCCCCAGGGCGGGTGCAGGGCTCACACCCATAATCCCAGCATTGGACCGTGGATCAATCACAAACTCTAGAAGCCGCCCCACGACTGCATGAGGCTTTGGGGGGACATCCAGACGCAAGCCACAATATACAGTCACAGATGACACCATACTGGCCAAGTCAGAGGCCAATCTCAGGATGGTGGTGAGGTTGATCCTGGCCTTGGCTCCCGTGTCTCCACCCACTTCTGGCTCCCTCTCTTTCTCTCTCTCACCAAGCCCTCCCCTTGTCCCCTTTGTGATTTTCACCTGAATTCCCCTCTTGCTTCTGTCTTCCTCCTCCTATGATTTCTAGGTGATCAGAAGGTGGTGAAAATTCAACACATGAACAGAATCCAAACTGCCACCAAATCAAAGTTATATCTCCACATTATTCTCCATCGTGGGCCCTCCCTGGACCCCTGTCCTCTGTGTCCCTCTGTAAACTCATCTCAGCCAGCTGCCAATGTTATTCCCCAATATAATGGAAAGGTTCTTTCTACCCTTAATTTCTTTATAATCTTGATATGTGTGTTTGCAAAGTTATATAATAGTTATGTAATAGTTATGTTTGGGGGGGAGAACTATCAGGTGCACACAATATACTTTGATTATTTTTTATTCTTTTACTTTCCTGACCTCCCCCCTATCCCCTCCCTGTCCCCAGAAGTCTGCCTTCCTATTTCCTACAACCTCCCATTTACTTTACTAATATATTTACTTAAATTTTAGGGTTCTCCCTCAGCCTCACTCCCAGAGAGTTGCATTAAATCAGAAACCACACGAGAGCTGATAGATTCAGAAGCACTCTGACGCTGACATGTTTTGATCTTTGTAGAAGCCCCCAAGAGTCTTCATATGTGGTTGACAGCAGGTGTAACTGTACAGAGGTTGTGCTGTGAGAGGAGCTTCATGTTCACAAGAAGAGACATATGTGTCTTTTAGATGGACCACCCAAATAACGTGAGAACGTGGTTCCCAGCACAAAACCAGAAATCAGTCTCATGTGGCTTGATTACAGAGGACTGCAGAAAGACGGGGTAAGGATCTTGGACAGAGTTGGAGATGTTTTGCTCTTTTTTAAGACAAAAGCACAAAAAATCATATTTCCAAAGATCTCATCCAAAGCCATTCTCTATGGAAGAATGGGACCCACAAGGAAAAATTTGGTACCATCCTCTGAATTCTCACTATCTCCATTCTGGGTCCCAAATAAGCCTAGTTCTTCCTAATAATGGAAGATCTAATGGGCCATGAAGGCAGTTTTCCAAAAGTAAACTCAATCTCATTGTTAAACTATTTAGAATATCATACTTCAATGTTCTGGGACCTACAGGAAACAGTCTAAAATGTGAAAAATTGTTATGAGGACTTAGAGAATGTTAGAAATATCCCAAGACCCCTAAAATATTTCCTCCATGTGTTTGGACTTCCAGACAGCTTACAAATAGCAGTGGCTGAAGAGGGATGTGAGGCTGCCATGTTGATGGTGAGTGGCCTGGCCTGCCCAAGAGGCCAGCACCCCATCATCCCCCAATAAATCCAGAGGTCATTTTTCACTGAACTGAAGCTCAATACTCCCACCGTTTTCCCCGCTAACCAGCCCTGAGATTGCTCTGTGCTCTTTATTACCTTTCAATGACTTAAGCCCCTGAACTGAACAACTTCATCAAGGTGTCACCCTAAACAGATTTTCCTCATAATGGCCCAACTCACACAAGTTCTTAATGAAAAATATTGATTCCTGAGGATTAGTTGCAGATTTATGTGTTGGGATGCTGATCTCTCTGTCACCTGACACCTTATCAGTGGATGAAAGGACCTAGTTTTCCTTCGTGGTTTTCAAAAAAGCAATCACTGGCTATGTCAAAGGGCAGCTTAGGTCCAGAAAAACAAATAAAATTCTGTGTCTGGACCCTGGAATACTTAATAGATGGTGGAGGGGCTGGAGGAGGGACAGTGGCATCCAGACACCTGTCTGCCTCTCTTCATTGGCGCCTTCAGGGATTGGGTCACAGAGCACATGGACACAGGGAAGCAGGAAAAGCAAACAGGACAAGCATCCTCCCCTCTTGCTACGAGCGCCCTTGGGGACACAGTCAAAGAAAAGCGTGTCTCATGTGAACCCTGTCTGGGGCTGAGCCACCAACCGGAAGGAATTCAACAGCTGCTGTCTCAAAGTGACATTCAATCAGCATTAGCTTGGGTCGGCTCTGCCAACTTACTTTGTTGAACACAGTTCTCGAGAGATGCAGTTGAGGCTTTGGCGTCCAGAACCTCAGCAAACTGGAGGACAGGATCTCTCCCATCATACAGAGGTGGAGCAAATGGAAGAAGGCTCATTCCTAAACTATTTGATAAACATTGACTAAGGGTCTACCTTGTGTCAGGCACTGTTAGGCACTGTGGACACCACTGACAGCCCAACCAAATGCAGGTCCCTGCCTTTGTGGAGAAAGCAGATTTAAAAATGGACCACAGACAACATAGAAATGTGACTGCAACCCGGTAGAATGTAGGGACCACAGTTCTAGTGCCTAGAGTGAGGGCCCTGATACAGTGAAAGAGGCCAAAGGAGGGAGCATGAGGAACGTCGTAGTCAAGGCAACACCTGCAAGATGAGAAAATCTTGGAAAAGAAGGGGGTGCATGGGATTCAGGCAGTGGAAGTAGTACGTGCAAAATTCCCCTTCGGGAGGGAGCCCACCTCCAGCATGGTCAGAATGCAGCGAGATGTGGTTGTGGACGTGGTACAGACCGTTCCCAAGAGGCAGGAAGAGGTCTCACTGTGTCTTTGTGTCACGCTGTCAAAAGCAGTGGAAGGCACTGAAGGACATTCAGATCTGCACTTTTTCAAGATCACTTTGGCCTCTTGACCAGATTGCCACCACTTGGGAGTAAAGGCCGGAGGCAATCAGCTGAGGAGATCAATGGCAGGGGTTCAGACAAGAGAGGGGGGAACGGTGCCCCTGAAGATGGGGTGAAGGGGGAAAACTGAGGGATATTTTGGAGGAAAAATCAACAAGCATTGGTGCTAAGTGGAATGTCAGGTGGGTGTAGGAAGGAGGAAAACAAGGGACAAGAATGACGCCAGACTTCACACCTGAGCTTCGTTTGTGCAGAGATAGCACCTCACTTCACGGGTTCTCCTAACTACTGGGCAACACTTCCAGGGCAAAGTTTTTATTTCTGTTTCTGCTCCTACAGAAGGGACTAGCAGATCAAAGGGCTGACTAGGAAACATGTTAGGCTTTGAAAACCGTACCTTCTCTGTCTCAGTTACTCAGCTCTGCTACTAGAAAGCAAAAGCAACCGCACACAACACTGTAACAAATAGTTATGGCTGTGCTCCAATAAAATTTTATTTTTAAAAAGTGAGCAGTGAACAGGATTTGGCCCCCTAGCTATACTTTACTGAGCCCTGCCCTAGAAGACTGGAAGGAATTTGGAACCTAAGTTGATTCCCCAGCATCCACTGGAATAGGGAACTACACTTGATCTTAGACAGAGAGTGGAGAAGTGATGGAATACAGTACTCATTCCTAGGCCTGGATCCTTGGACTTTCCCAGGGAAATAAAGTAGGGGGGTGAGGAGTCTAGGGCACCAGGCCAAAGACCAGTGATCATAGGAAAACCCCAAGTCGTTAGTAAACTGATAGTTGGAGGCCCAGCTTCACCCAGGTGATCCCCAATGCTTACCAGAAAGGAAAACTCAGGACAAAGATTTCATACCCATCTTCATCAGGACTCTCCAGAAAGTAAAAGCTAGTGGAACGCAAACAAGACTTTTACATGCACACAAATTTGTTACATCATTTTGGTGTTTGAAGTATGCAAATATATCGAACAATGTATTTCAGTATTCCCCACTCAAGAAAGATTATTCTTCATAAAACATTCTGCTTCTGTATCAACTGAAATGCATCTAGCTCCTTATCATTTTGAAAAGATCTATATTTAGCCCTAAAATCACAACCTGAAATTGTGCATGTGGCAGGTTATAAGCACAGCTGCACTGCACATGGAATAGCAAAGTCTGCCAGTGAAAAATTAAGAAAAGCACCATTTCTGGTTTGCTTCTCAGGTCTGCTCTGTGGTGACTAGGGGTCTACTTTCAGCCTCGCCTCTCCTCCCCTGCCTCCTCCCACACTGAACCAAGAGACCACACTGACCTACATTACCAACACTTTTATTTTGAGACAGAGTCCTACTAAGTTGCCAAGAGTATGCTCAAACTTTCGACCCTTCTGTGTCAGCCTCTCAGAATGCTGGGACCACCGTGCCCCACTTCCTCTTATGTTTTAAACACTTTTACTTGGGTGACCCTGAATTCCCCTCAGGAGAAAAAGCCTAGCAGAACTGTCCATCAAGGCTCTGCCTATCTAAAAGTGGCCATGTGACCAAAATTAGGCCAATCAGAATCTTCTAGGAACAAGCCTGGAGGCCCCTCAGCCCTGCAGAGCAGGAAGAATGGTAGATCCTTTAAGAGGTTTTGGTTACTTCCGACTGCATAGATCTTTGACACAGTCTCTTTGAAGTTACTAACAATTGACTTTTGTTTCCCATTTTGACTGATTTTTCCCCCCACATTTGACCAGAATCCATTGTTGTGGCAGGATCAAATGAAGTGTTCCAGCTTAAAATTCTCCAGCGCGACCCCAGAGACTACAACACAAAGGGCAGGTGGGATATGAAAGCCCCAATTTATATAACTGTGGCTCAGCCCCAGGCCCCACCTCCCCAGTGTTTCACCCTCACCAGGCACCCTTCACCTGAGCCCCAGAGAACCCCTGCTTTCTCCAGATGCACAGCACCCATCGCTGCACCCTATTCCCACTTCCTCACCTGAAAATGTCCCTTCCAACCACTGTCAGCGGTGGACTGTGGCTGATCAGAGAGCAGGCCCTGGTGCCAGTCGGCTGGCAGATGGTGCTGCTTATCCAACTTTGCAACAGTTCAATTTAAGATTTTGTTTTACTTTGCTGTGGTAGAAAAGAGATAGACATTCAGTAGAAGCCATGCCTCAAAGCTGGAATTTTAACCTCTTTCCAGGCTAGCGTTGCACAGCACGATCCTCTTCTACCACACAGCTGCAGCTCCCAGACACCCACACAGCCGGGAGAGGACACGACTCGTGCTATGTGCTGCACTGTGTTGTTAGCTAAGACAACTGAGCAGTTGGATACATTCAATACATTCTCAATTCAGGATATTTTCGATTTACAATGGGTTTGTCAGGATGTGACTCCCTCAGAAGCTAAGCAGCACCTGTATGAAATCGGTCAGGTTCTGTCCTGCTCTGGACACATACCAGCATCTACTGCATCCCCAGGTCCTTTCCTGAGTGCATTTCAAGGATCTAAGTTTTAGATGCTCTATTGTAATAACAGAACACGGACTAAGACAATCTATGTTATTGATAATTTTGGGCAATGAGTCCAGATAGAAGTCACTGTTATAACCAAACCCACCTTTACCTGTTATCAGTGACTGTGTCTCTGCCAGAGGTTCAGATGCTGACCAGAAAGCATCGCAGTGATCTATCTTGGCTCTTGCACCCAGTTCTTGTCTAAAAGAAGGTGGAGTCTCTATTCTGTGAATCTTAATTGAATGGAAGAGGAATTATTCTTCGAAAGGAAACTAAGAGATTGTAGAAATAAACCCATACATGAGTGGTCAAATGTTTTCCAACAAGGAGCCAGAATAATTCAAGGAAGAAAGAATAATCTTTCAACAAATGGTGCTAAAGCAATTGGATATCCATATGTTGAAAAATGAATTTAGATCCATACATAACATCACACACAAAAACTAACTCAAAATGGATCATAAACCTAAATATAAAAGCTTCTAGGGAAAAATATTTGTGAACTTGGGCCAGGAAAACATCTTTTAGAAATGACATTAATAGTACAATCTATAAAAGGAAAAATTAACAAACTGGAATTCATCAAAACTTAAAATTTTTGCTCTTTAAAAGACACCACTAAGAAAAGTAAACGCACAAGCCACAGACTGAAAGAAAATATTTGCAAAACACATAAAGGACTTGTGCTGAGGATAATGAATGCTTACAATTTAATAAAGCAAGCAATCCAAATTTTTAACAGAAAAAATATCTGAATGGATAATCCACCAAAGGAGGCATACCAACGGATAAAAAACTATATGGAAAAATGCTTAATGCCATCAACTACTGTAGCATACAAATTTAAGCCACAGATCAATGCCACCTGTTAGAGTGGTTAAATTAGAAAAGACTCGTAATACCCAGGGTTAGGAAGGGTACACTGCAGCTGTAATTCTCCGACACTGATGGTGGGAATGTGGTGCAGCCACTTTGGAAAACAACTTGGCAGTTCTGTGAACTGCTTACATGTATCCCAGCAGTAACTCCATCTACTCAAGATAAATGCAAATAGACATCAACACAAAGACGTCCACATAATAGTTCGTAGCAGCAACATTCATAAGACCCAAAGCCTCAACAACTTGTCCAATGTGTCACTTGATGAACGGATAAGAAAAATGTACATAAGAGAAAACAATGAAAAGGGCCAGACTTGCCATGCTTGCGATAACTTAGGTAAGTCTTGAAAGCACACAAAATGAAAAGAAACCAGACACAGGAGTCTACATATTGTGTGCTTCTATTTATGTGAATTTTCTAGATCAGGCAGATTGTAGAGATGGGTAACACACTGCTGGCCCCTGGAGCTAGCAGTAAGAGTAAGGAATTGTCTATAAAAGGAAATGAGAAAACTTTGGGGAGCATTGGAGATATTCTAAAACTGGATTTGGAGAAAATTGTGCAATGCTATAAATTTGCTAAAACTCATTGAACTGTACATTTAAAATGGGTGAATTTTAATGTACGTAGATTACACCTCAATAAAGCTGTTAAAAAATAAATGATAAGCCATAAAGGAAGAAATATCGGATGCTGAGCTAGGAGAGATACATATTGTTCCCTTTTCAGGAATAAATATAAGAAATTTCCTACCTTAGAAAAGTAAAAACCAGTGACTTGCCCAGTGTCACACAGCTAGAAGTAGAACTCGTACGGACCAAGCTCCTTGCTGCCAAAAGTATGCTCCGCTAAGATTTATCTCTCTTCCCTTTTCAACAGCCTATCAGGAATCAGCCCCTCTTTGTACACAGTGATCATAAAGGACCTTCTCATTCTGCTGTGTGACCTGAATCCTCATATATCTGACACGTAAGTGAGAGAAACGCTGAGGCCTGGTGTCCTCAGACAGTTCATTTACGCTGCAGTTGTTGCTTGCCCTGGAATTGTGCGAGCGCCTGGTGTGCTCGGGTTGATTTGGTGCTTTTTGTGTATTGCTCATCTGGCAGAGAATTACTACTCTGCTCTACAAGTTCCCACAGATGGCTTTATTTTCCATTGCTATTAAATTGGTTTTGAACAAGACATAATTCTTCAAGTGCCTGGTGAGCTCTCTGGGTTTGCTCAGGCAAGATTCCATAAAAATGTAAATAATCGGGACACTTCTGGGCTTATTCATCACAACTGACTTGAGGCTGTAAATTTATGTATTAATTTCAGCTATAAGCTTCAGCGGAGAAAAGATGAACAGTTGAAAATGGATTCTCCCATCTCATATCCTCTCTATGTCCCCATTTCTCCTCTGCTTCCTGGGGACACACCGTGGAATGGCCCCAAATGTGTCTGAAAGACACTGACATGACCAAAAGGAAGTCAGGTGACAAACAGGGAAGAATCACTCCCCAGCAAGCCATGCACTCGTCTCTTTTCACTTTCTTCTTGCTGTCAAAACCCCAGCCACACCAGCCTTCTTTCATTTCCTCCTGCTGGCTCCTGCCTCAGGACCCTTGCACATGCTCCCTTGATTTATGATGGTCTTTTGTCTCTTTGTTGCCTCATTCAGTCTTACTCCTCCTCCAGCTCTTAGCTCGGGATCACTTGTTTGGAGAAAGAAGCTCCATGTCCTCCCACCAGCCAGACTATTTTACACTCAGGAGGTAGCATGTTCCTCTCAACATGCTCTAACCACAAGCACAATTCTTCATTCTGTAGTCTTTTTGAAATTTAATGTCTAGGTCTCCACTGTGCAACTGTAAATTTTGGTTCGGGCTGGACCATGCACTTGCACCCCAGAGCCTCGCAGAGAGCTGAAGGTGGATGAATCTGTTGAATAAACAAATGGGTCCACTCATGGCCAGGGATGTGGGCTCGCGGGGGCCCTCCCTGTATATGTCCTGTTCCTTCACCCTGCTCTGCACACGTGTTCTTGGAGATTTTTTACTCCCCTGGTACTTGCACTGGTCAGAGGACTGTCCTTAATTGTCCTGCATGTGCCGAGAGACCGAGTGCCTGGGAATTTACATTCCCCTTGGAAGGCAGCCTGTGCCCAGTAAGGAGGCAGACATGTTTCCAAACATGTCAGCTCTCTGGTCCTGGCGGAGCAAGCATGAGCTACACCCTGCACTGCCCCTGGAGCTGCCCTGTGAAACTGAGCCAGGCTGACTGTGGCCTTGCCTGCTCTGTGGACTTCTTAACTTCCTCTGTTCTCTCTCCCCTCTCAGTATCTGCCTCCTAATAAATCACATCTATGCAAATCTTCATCTCAGGGTCTGCTTCTGGGGAGCCCCATCTAAAACACAGAGCTTTCTGCTGAAAGAGGTTCTCGCTGAGCTGTGATTAATATCATAAATTTCAGTGCACGAAAGCATCCCATCCAGACAGACCATTTGCTGCTCCAGACAAGAAGGTGTTGCCTGGGAGGCTGTAACTGGTGGGGCAGAGTCCTGATAATGAGCTAAATCTTGCTGTGCTCGGATGGTCACTGACAAAACCTACTGCCCCTCTGAGAAGGGAGAGAAGTCTCCCAAACTGGACATGGGAGCCTCACAGCAAGACCGGCTTGGGCATAAGCCAAGATCCTCTGCATCTGCTCTTTCACAATATTCCAGCTGAGCTCAAGACAGGGCAGGACCCAGTTTGTGGGAGGGGAAAAGAAGGCCCAGCTGGCTAGAAGATCTCGGCAGAGGTTGAGGTGCAAGATGAGGTCTGTGCGGTACAGAAGTCTTCATTCAGCCTTAGGGAGTAGACTCTGCCTTCCAATTAGAAGAGACCTAAACAATAGGTACATATTTATTGAGGAATTTACTATGAAGAAAAGTAACAGGGTATTGGAAAGCAGAAAAAGAGGGGAAGCCCATGAGGGTGAGATTAGCAGAAAGGCCCCCTGAATCAGGCAGACAGTGAAGAAATATGCCACTTCGGAGAGGGCAGGACAGAGCACCGATTACTGGAGTCCCAAGGGTCTCCACGTCCTGATCGCACGAACATGCAAACATGTTACATCACACGGTAAAGAGACTTTGCAGGCGTGATGAACTTCACAATCACGAGGTAGGGAAATTGCACAGGATTACTCGAAAGGGCCCTCTACAAAGCCGCAGCCCTTGTAAGGGAAAAGGGGGACCAGCGGGGTCAGAGAAGAGGTGATAATGGGGCTACAGTCCCCAGGAATGCAGCCACAAGCTCTGGCCAGCGAGCAACTTCTGCTCCTGGAACAGCGCAGGAAAGAGATTTTCCTCTCGGGGCTCCAGAAGAGTACACCTTGATTTTAGCCCTGGCTGACTTCTTTGGGAAGATTAAAAGTTTGTGTTGCTTTAAGTCATCAAGTCTATGACAGTTTGTCACAGCGTGAGAAGGTGACTAAACAGGGGTTGTCCCAGGGAGAAACAGCATCTATGAAGTCCTGGTCTTGGAAAGGGCAGGCTGGCTTTCCGTGTATTTGAGAAATGGAAGGTAGCCAGTGAATCAGGCCTTATAATAAGGTAGGGGAGTCGACAGGGTCAGATGACATGGGGCCTCAGAAACCACTCTCACGTGAAGTTTGTATTCTATTCTAAGATTAATGAATAAACCTTTAGAAGTTTTAATACACAACTGGGCATGGTGGCACATACCTGTAATCCCAGTACGTGGGAGGCTGAGGCAGGAGGATTAAGAGTTTGAAGCCAGTCTGGGATATATAATGTTTCTCCAAAAAAAAGGACTAATAGAATCTGAGCTGCATTTTTCCAAGATCACTCTGGCTGCTGCATGAAGTAGCAGATAAGGCTGGAGGGCAGTGACTTTTGATGAGCACGGTTAGAAGCACAGAGGCCATCAGGAGGCCCCTACAGAAATCAGGAGCAAGGACAGTGGCTTGGACCGAAGCCATGGGGATGCAGGTAAGGAGACAGCTGCAAGATACGTTTTGGACACTGACTTATTGGTTCTGAAAAAAATCAAATAAAATAATTTGGACATCTTAATGCCAGGGGTTCTTTGATCAAATAAAAGGCAGCTTCTCAGAGGCCACATGTTGACTCCTGACAGTGACAAATTGTGTCCCCACACAGGTAGGCCCTAGAGCAAGGATTTGGGGCTGTTCTGGTAGAGCACAGAGGGTAAAGGGAAAATGAATCTTCCTCCTTGAACATCTAGCAACAAACGGCTGCCTACTGAGAAAGAAACTGAAGCCAGATGCAGAATGATGGGCCAAACATGTCAAGAACACTTGAGAAGTCAGAATGTTGATTCTGAGGAAAATCATGTACCCCCCAAGCAACTACAAAGTTCCAACCTGTCTGAATTTCACAAAAATCTCAAGTTCACTCTCCAATTTGAAGGTACAAAAGTGAGCATGGATCCTTCAGGAATTCATATTTGATGTGAGTATATCCAAAGACCTGCCAACAGATGTTACAGAGTGTTGGAAATGTTCGAATTATGCCTACTGACAGAAGTGTTAAGCAAAATCAGTGTTCTGATTTTATTTTTAAGCCTGGAAGGAGGATCATGTGTGTCCTCAGGTGACCTTCCTGACAGCCACTGTCCCTCACAAGAAATAATCATCTTCATGGTGATGCAAACCACTACACAACAACAGCTAACACTTCTTGGGTGCTTACTGTGTACAACTATGACACAGATCTACTATCACCCTCACCTCAGGCGAGAGAAAATGGCATCCCCAGAAATAATTTGCCAACTTCACACACACAAAGAAGCAGTAGAGATGGGTCTACCAAACTATGTTCTAAGCTGGGACTCTTCAAACTATAGCCCATGGGCAAAATTCCACTTGTTCTTATTTTTGTAAATAAACTTTCATTGGAACATAAAATGAACCTATTTGTTTACCTACTGCCTGTGGCTTTTTTGCACTCCAAAGGCAAAGCTGAGTTGTTGCAATAGAAACCATACAGCCACAAAGCCTGAAATATTTACCATCTACCCTTTGTAGAAAAAGTTCATCGACTTCTGTTCTAGACGGGGCGTTATACCAGCAGCAACACCTCCCCGTAACTCATCCTCCTATTCCTTCATGCCACTTGACACCATCCATCTGGCTCATGTCAGACACCTATGCTTTGTCACTGACTGAGACACCCAGGATTGCCCACTTCCCAGGTGCCTCCCACTCCCACAGCTCTGCCTGGCAAATTCCCTGCTCTGTTGTCCAGAGAAGAGATGAGATAAAGGCTGCCTTAACTGGGCCTCCGGCTCCCAGGCACCTCCAAGACCTGATGCCTCTACCTAAAACATGAGCTAGGGGACTCACTTAGGGAACACCGTCCTCAAGTGTGAACTCTTAAAAATTATAAGTATTATAATTTGGTGATAAGGGATGTAGCCAACCATAACATCCTATGAAACATTCTCACCAAGCATGACTTCTACTACGTGATCTTTTCGTGGGCACCTAATGGAGACTCCACACAGCCAGAAGGGGAGATAAGGATGGGCTGGCTACTGTGAGCCTGACCGTCCTGCAGCCCTGCCCTAAGCTAATAGGTAAACATACAAAGGGAAGATGAGCCACACAGCACAATCAGACACTGTGGATCCCTCCAGCCGGCCACCCACTGTACTAACATACTCAGTCTTTTTCTTTTAAAAATTATCTTTACGTCACTTATTTTCTCCCCACCACCTTTGCTGATTGGTAAAGTAACACATAGAAGGGTCTCTGAGTTCTTGAACCATATCCTGCTTTTCTGTTAGAGCTCTGCTGAAAGTTAATATATATGGCCCTTCCACCTTTCCCAAATTGCTCTAATCAAATAATAGAGTTGTTTTATTAAGCTACTTAAAAATACAAATCTCATGCATTAAGTCTGTCAGTTAATTTGGGGAGAATTTAAATCTCTCAATTCTTTAAGTTCCAGTGCAGGCAATGGATATATCTATTAATTTAAACTATCTGTATTCCTCGGGAAGTTTCTAGTTTTCTTCACAGACATGTCAGTTGCAAACAGTCTGCTTTAAGTTTCTTATTGTTCTTACACATAAGACTTTTAATCATAGCTACCTTGTTGCTGAATTTCAGATGTTTATCTCATATCCAACCATTGTACTAACCTGTCTTATTAAGATGATTTCATCTTCGCTTTTCCCTTCCAAGGCAGTTAAATGCTGATTTCTCTTGGTTTAAGGGATAGGCTTGTGCTAATTTTGTTTGCACAGTTAAACGCTGATACCTTGTACTCTAAGTAACTGAGTTGAAGATGACAATATGCAATGTGTTGACCACTGCTGCCCTCCTAGCATATTGTTTTGGAATTTTGTGAGGTTTTTTTTGTTTTTATTTTTTTTGTTTCTTTTTCTTTAAAATAAAAGTTAAAAAGGTTATTTCAGTTCTTAACATGCAATTACATCACTTATAAGTGATAGTATGCATTCTTTCTGACGGTACACTTCTTGCCACTCTGCAATGCCACACAGTCATTAGTCAAAAACTTCACAAAGGGGTGAGATGTAGCTTAGTGGTAGATCACCTGCTTAGTATGTGCAAGGCCCTAAATTCAGGCCTCAGCACAACAACAACAACAAAAACACTTCATAGCTGCTTATTTAGTATCAGTAAAAGTGTGTGCATCAGGCTTTGAGGTTTGCCTAACAAGGTTCACAGCCTGGGGGAGAGGGCCTTTCCAGCTTGCAGCCTGCCATTGGCTCTCTCTGCCCTCACAGAGGAAAGCTCTGGAGAGTTCCTCTCAGGAGGACACTAATTCAATTCATGAGGGCTCCACCCTCAGGCCTTAATTACTTCCTAAAGGCTCCCACCTCCCAATACATCGATACATCGCGTCAGGAATCAGGGCATCAGTGAAGAAATTCGGGGTGGACACAAACATTGGAACTATTAACAGTGTCTATAACAGTGAACTGTACCTATGAAAAATGACAAATAAATTAAATAGGGTGCATTTATACAATGAGTGAGCTAGATCTACTTATATCAACATGGGTAAATCTCAAAAACGTAAAAGCCAAAAGAACAAACACGAGTTCCTGAGGGACACATTTAAATAAACCTAGTATAAAAGTTTAAGAATATGCAAAATTATACGCAGCTGCAAGGATAGAAAACATAGGTCAGAAGAATAAATACCATATTCAAAATACTGCACTTTTTGTCTCAAACGTTTCCCAGGAGTAGGAGCTTGGAGGCAGGGAGGGCGGAACGGAGCCCAGGAGGGCCGCCAAAAAGGAGACTCAAGTCATTTACAAAATGCTATTTTATTTTAATTTTAATAAAATGATCCGAAACACAAAAGTCTTTGCCTTCCTGGGCTAAATCCTACTTGGTCATGTGAATGGTTCCATCGATGTGTTGTTGGATTCTGTTTGTGATCCTTTCACTTACGGTTTTCATGTAGCGGTTTGTTCTGTTTTTTCCACCATATTTCTCAATATTGGGTTTCAGGGGTGTAGAAGCCTCATAAAATGAATTAAAGGGTTTTCTAGGCTTTTCTGTAATCTGGAACCATTAATTGAGTTGACTATAGAAATAATCTCTTACTGGAAAATTTGAAGAAAACACATACTAGAAAAATCTCTATTCAAGGAGACTATTTTAGAGTTATCCTTTAGTAATACGCTAACTTCTTATGTTTATATAATTATAGTTCGTTTGGACTTATTCCTTTTTCATAAGCCAGTTTTTCAATTCGCATATCCCACACAAATGTGCCTCACTGAGATTTTTTCGTGTCTTTACAGAGAGTTGTACATGGGAATATCTTGGTTTTTAATCTCTCACGTGCCCCTTAGAGCTCACCATTTACAATTGCATTTGCTTTGTTTTCCCATTCTCCAGCAAATTTCTCAGAGGTTTATCTACTTTATTAGTTTTCTTCCCAGAGCCTCCTTTTGAATGCATCTATCACACCTTGAGCTTTTCTGCCTTAGAATCCGTGGATTTCTGCCTTGCTCTTTAAGGGACTGCAAGGATTTGTTTTTCTTGATCCTTTTAAATTTGTACTAATTTTCATACTTCTTGATTTTAAAGCTAACTTTTTTATTTGGAACAATAAATTGCAATTTAAGGGCTTTGGCTAGATCCTGGGAGTTTCCATATCTATGATCCACACTCTCATTATTCTCTAAATGGTCCTTGACTGTATGTTTTATTTCTCCTTTGACTCCATAATTTCTCAGAAGAGTGTTCTTTCATCTCATTTCCACACAATAATAGCTACGCACTGTGAGTGTGAAGAGCACAGACAACAAAGCAAGACCAGCGCGGTGCCCAGTGCAGTGTCCGGCACTCCACGAACATTGTTATGCAGATGCACCGACTGAGGGTGAGGAACGCACAAAGCCTGCTGGCTGTGAGAGGTGGTGTCAACTCCTTAGTTAGTACAACAACCATGAGCTGAGTGGAGAAGAAGCGAATCTTCTCTCTACCTCACCTCACACGGGCCTCCACGTAGAGTTCACGAAGGACACTTCGCACCACTGAAAGATGCCACAGACTCCGATGTTATGAACAGCAAAGATAAAATTTTGACAGCGAGGAACAGATCCTCGCACCTTGGGCAGGCAGAGCGTTCAGCATTTGGCTAACGTGGAAGACGCTCCTCTTCCGTTCACCCTGGTGTCCGCACTTCAGACGGAAGAGCCAGCATGGCCAAGGTCCGTGGACGGCATCATCCCGACACGGCCAAGTATGGCGCCACACAACATCGCAGCTAAAACTGGTTTTGAAATTTTGTTTTCTCTTTAAAGTAAAAAAAGCAACACAAATAAAACTGGCCAAGAGGAGTTCTTAGCAGCTCTCTATGAACCAGACTTTGACAAGTGGAGGATTCCAAGGTGTGTACTCCAAGGTTGAGGACATCACTATATGCTTGTCCGTTGTGAATGTTTTCAAGAACGTAAGAGCCGTTTGTCCTTTTCATAAACACTCTAATGGCTTTTTCCTCCAACTACAGTAGCACTGTATTTCACATGCCCCCTTCCTCCAGAGACACTAATGCCTACTATTTCACCTGCATCTTCCCATGTTTCATGGAAACATGGAACAACACTTCGTACATGAACAAACGTGCAACACTTCATACATGAACAGTCACATGACAGATTTTCTTCTTGTTGTTGTTGTTCTTGTTGTGTGGTTGATGTTTGTCAAAACCTGGATCATACTATACAATTTTTTCCTTAATAAGACAGTATAGGCTCCCTTTCTTTTTTCAAAAGCTACATGAAAGTCTAGAATATCAAATAATATAACTTACTCAATAAATCTCGATTTGAACACTCACTTTGCTTCCAATTTTTAAAATATCAGATATCTTGTAATAGACATTTTTGTATTACATGGCTATTTTTATTTCAGTCTGCCAAAAGAGAAATGGCAAAGTCAAAAAGTGACTATATTTTGAATATCCATACGTATTTCCAGATTTTTTTGAATGATTAAAGCAATTTTTATTCATACCAGCAAAGTATCAGAATCTTATGTCTCCCATGCAATCACAAACTATGGTTATGAATCATTTCAATTTTGACCAAACTGATGAATTTCTGAAGTGTTCCTCTTGTCATTTGATTTGCATTTCCCCTCCCCCATAAGAATGAGAACAATTTAATTGGCTTATTGGCTATTTACATTTCCTCTTCTGAAAACTGCCTCCTCCTATTCTTTGCCTTCTTCTTTATTGGATTTTTTTTCATCTTTTCAATTTGCAGAAGGTCTTTGTAGATTAGAAAACTTAGCCCTGGAGCCCTCCCAGTACTTTCTCTGGAACTATTAAAAAGAGGCACAGGAGTTTTGCTGGTATAAGTAGTCCTCTGGCATGAGTGGGCATCTCTTATCGCTGGTATAAGGAAGAGCCTAGTGGTACCAGTGCCATTTTTTCCACCATGTGGGTACAGACTGATAAGAAGAAAATTGATACAGAGGAAATAAATCACAATGAGGAGAAAGAGCTAATGATGTTGTTTAAATTCCTAGATACAGCCGTACTTGCCAGTGGAAGGGTTTACCCACTAAGTTTCCCAATTATAAAAGGCAATAAATTTCCTTCTTGGTTTGTCTTGGGTGTCTGCCACTTGCAACCAAAACTTTCTGGGACAAGAATTTACCATGCAAAGGAAATGGATTTTCTAAGTGCTAGGTCTAGGTAATATTTCAACTGATCTTGTCATTGTTCCTGGATATCCTCCCAGGTCTCCTACTATGTGGCAACCTCTAGAAGTTTCCAGGGGCGATAGCTCACATAGCCTATGGAAGGAGTCCACAGTGCATCTCTGTTATATTGGCCACCTAAAAGAATTTTAGTCTTCACAGATTGTGTGGTTTGCACAACACACATTGGCTGGACACACTTAAACGGACTCAAGTGAGGAACTATGTAGAGGTCCAAGTTACGCATAACAAGTTACTCTTTAGCTGCTGGAAGTATTTGGGAAAAAGAAGTCGGAATCCACAGGTGTGGATCCAGAGGACGGGTCAAATCTTCAAATGTTCACCTGAAAACACAGGACCTTCCTGAGAAAATAGGAATCCTGACGACACAGGTGAAGGCAGGCACTTCAGGAACAAAACCCAGACTGCACGGGCAACACTACAAAAACTAAATAAGTGGGATCTAACCTTATTAAAAAGCTTTTGCACAGCAAAAGAAACCACCAGCAGAGTGAAAAGACAACCCACAGAGTGGGAAAAATTACAGCCAGCTGTTCCTCAGGCAAGGGACTTATATCTAGAACATATAAAGAATTGAAAAAAATCAGACCTCCCAAATTCAAAGGCCCAATCCAAAAATGGGTATCTGAGATGAATGCATATTTCTCAGATGAAGGAATACAAATGGCAAATACATATATGAAAACATGTTCAACATCACTGGGCATCCAGGAGATGCAAATTAAAACAACACTGAGATTCCATCTCCAGAAAGAATGGCTACCACCAAGAAATCAACCAACAAATGCTGATGAGGCTCTGGGGAAAAAAGAACTCTTCACAGCTGGTAGGAGTGTAGACTTGTGTAACCACTGTGGAAATCAGTGTGGGGATTCCTCAAAAAACTCGGATTAGAGGTCCCATTAGATCCAGCTATTCCTCTTCTGGATATCTTCCCTGAAGAATTAAAAACATCATACCGCGGTGCATATATGTACACCCATGTTTATAACAGCACAATTTATAACAGCTAAATCTTGGAAACAACCCAAATGCTTTTCAATCAAGGAATGGATAAAAAAGTTGTGGTATTTTTATATGATGGAGTACTACTCAGTCATAAAGAAGGATAAACTTGAGACTTTTATAAGTAAATGGATACAACTTGAGATCATACTCACAAGTAAGATAAATCAGATCTCCATGTGTGAACATTACATTGTCTCCCCAGTGTGAAAAGCTGAAAAAGAAAATAAGATCCAAAATGTACAATAAATATTGTGAAATGGGAAGCAACTATTCAAAAGGAAAGCGAAACTGGGATGGGGAAAAGGAGAAAAGAAGGAAGGGAAATGGATAAGTTAAGATAGTTATACTACTAATTTCTACAGTTCATTGAAAAGACCAGTTAGTGCTTATATTGTTTGATCAATTTTTCATGCCTGTATCTTGTACTTTGAGCAACTACTTTCAAGATAACAATATGTTATTTCAATATTGTTATGCTCCTTCTATCTTGTTTTGAAATTCTGTATCATTGTTTTTATTGTTTTTTCTCTTTAACATTAAAAAAAAGTGCCTTCCTAAATGTGCAGTTATTATAAGGCTGGATTTGTAATGAGTTTATAGCTATACTGCTGAAAAGGGAAAGGAGGAAGTAAATCACTTGTGCATTATAAGGCTTGTAAACTCTTTAACAGAGGGGTCCCCACAGGGTCTGATGTGAAATTTCTATTCCAAAGATAAGGGAGGGTCAGATATTGAGGTGCTAAGAGTTTACACAAACTTCAGATATATTACCAGAAAATCCCAAACAGGCACATTTAGACATAACATACAGCTATGCCTAGCTATAACAACCATAATAGTAAACATCGGTATTTATCGGGTACCTGCTATGTGCCAGATGCTGAAGCACTTTTTGTAAATTACTTCAACATTTTTACCCAAGAACAACCTAATGAGAGACATATAGAGAGAGAACAGAGAGGTTCTACCTGGCAGTATAAAGTACGTTATATTGAAGAAACAAAACCTCAACATTTCAGTGGTTTAGTGTAACAGAAATTTACTCCTCACTCGTGGTGCTGCAGGCCGCCTGTGTGAGTTTTGATCTAAAATGTGCCCCAGATTTTCATGTGTGTGTGGAAGGTGACTGGATCACAGGGGTGCTATACTCATAGGAGAATGAATCCACTGATAAATCCACAATTGAATATTACATTAGGATGTGGCCTGGTCAGAAGAGGTGGGTCACCAGGGCCATGACCTGAATGGATGCCTCTCCCTCCCTCTCCTCCCTGACTGCCACTACCTAAGCCCCCTTTGTCCACCATACCCTCCCGCCATGATCTCCCTGCCTTGGAGTCGGATGACCGTGGACTGAAATAAATCAAAATAAACTTCTCCTCATTTAAGTTTGGCATGTTGGATATTTTGCCCCAGCCACGCAAAAGTAACTGAGACCCTTGCTCATCTCGAGCTCAGGAGGGTCCTGTCGGGACTGTGTTTCCAGGGTTGCTGCAGCAAGAGGAAGAAAATATGGCAAATTGAGTATGAAGCTCTCATCTGGAATGGATACACCTGCTGCTGCTTCTTGCATTTCATAGACCAAACAAGCCCCATGGCACATCCAACTTCAAGGCAGGGATAGGGGACTGTAATTCCACTGGTGTCCAGAGAGAAGGGAACTAGCAGTATTTAATAGGCACCTCTGAACATAGCCATGGAGCACAAGCTGATGTGGCCTCTCTGAGAAACTGAGATGCAAATACCGAGGAGAATTCTCTGTCTCCTGCTCTGCCGTGGCCCAAGCTGAAGACATTCAGGTTCAAAGTCCCCTTGCCCAGCCTCTCCTTTCCCATGCCTGTTCCATGTTTGTCAATTAACACCTTCCCTTAGGAATCACCATCTCTTTTTACTTTCTTTTGATAAAACTTTTGATCTCCTAGGCATAAAATTCCTTAAAAGTATACATTTGCTTTGGAAAGGGGATATTTTACTTCTTTGTTGTTATTTTTTCCTTAAGAAAGCTTAAAACCCTTCATTTTATATTCAGGAATAAATGAGAAGTGGTGTTATTTATAATTGGCTTATTCTAATTCAGACTAAATGTAGATTAATCCTAATTGATAACACATAAAATTTAATTAAACCTTAATAAAGAACCTGTGAATGAGTTCCCAATAGATGATATCAATGGTAATGTTGGATACTGCATGCTGCAATACTTGAGATAAAACACAATTCGGTGAAGTATTTTCAGGGCTTCTAGGAAGTCCAGATCCAGGTCATTACCTCAGATACAGCACTCATTAACACTGTGGATAAATCTGAGTGATGGTGTCCTCCCCACATTTTGCTGATAAAAAGTTTAGACTGCAAGCTCTTCCAACCCCTCTGCAAGCCCTCCTCCTCTCTCCAGTTGGTGAAAGGGCTGTGCGGTGGCCTTGACCTTGAAGCCACCCTGAGTCATTATCAGAAGCTGCTGTCACAGCCTACATTTCATCAGATAAACCCCACCCAAGCGAACAGCTCGGTGTAGAAATCCAATTAACACAGCTACATAAACATCGCCCTTCTGATCGATGTTCCCAGAACAGTAACATTTTTATTTCATGTACTCAAGAATATTTTTATGTGTTCAGGAGTGATGGAGAACTGCTCTTCCGTGGTCAATCACTCCAGTATCTAATTATTAAATACAGGAATAAAGAGCCCAGGCAAAGGGGGGTCTGTCTTCCAAGAACAGAACTTCCTCACAAACGGAAGTGTAGTCACTCGACTGTTAGTGCCATGCTTCAGAGGAAGAGAAATCAGATGGCTCCTGAGACCAGAAAGGTTTCTAAGAGGAAAGGAGACTGGGTTGGCCCCACAGCAAACTGGACAGGCTCTGCCTGGTCTGGAAGGAGAAGCCCTTCCTCTCCCACAGGTGACAGAAGGCACTATGGGCCCCAGGTGGGCAGATCATTTTATTCTCCACCAGAATTTTTAAAATTTGGATTGAAATCTGAGCAGTAAATTCAGATTATATAAAATTGATTTTCAAAAAACGTTTCAATACTCTCCTCCTAAATCTAGTCCTCCCTTTGGCATATATGTAATAAATGCTTACTATGAGCCAGGCACTCTTGCAGGCCCTGGAGATAGAACAACGAACAAGATAAAGACCCTTGCTGGGCGTGGTGGCACACACCTGTAACAGCAGTACTCCAGAGGATGAGGCAGGAGGATCCTGGTGCATTCCAGGCCAGCCTGAACTGCGGAGTGAGACCCTATCTCCACCAACAAACAAAAGATGAAGACCTCTGTCCTTGTAGGGCTTATATTTTCATAGGAGACCGACAGTAAGCAATAAGCATCATATGTAAATGAGGAGAACTGGATAGGAAAAGACGAAAATTCAGCACGCACGGAGGAGGGGAGCGGTCAAGGGAGTCTGAGCAGAGGCTCAAAACAGAACAAGTGAGCCACCCCAGTGTCTAGGAAAGCACTGAAGAAAGAAGAAACAGCCCCAAAGAACACGCCTGGTGTGTCCAAGGAGCAGCAAATAAACCAGCATGTCTGAAATGGAGTGAGTGATTGGAGAGAAGGTTAAAGTTCAGGCAGGAAGTGACGTCTGGGGGAGGCAGAGCACGTGCTACCTCCTAAGACCTTGGAATGACCTTGGTTTTGAACAAGGAGGCTGCTGCAGTACCCAGCAGCTTGGGTGAGAGTACCAGACATGGGGGGGTAAGAAGGAGCTAGATTCTAAATGTATTTGAAGGAATACCGGGTAGATGACTCATGGAGAACAAGAAAATCAGAGTGTCAAGGGCAGCCCCAAGCTTTGAAGCCTGAGCAATGGAAGAAGTCTCTCTACCCAGGTCAGGCGTGGTGGCATGCACCTGTCACCTCAGCAGTTTGGGAGGCTGAGGCAGAAGAGTGGCAAGTGTGAGCCTAGCCTGGGCAACTTAGTGACATAGTGAGATTGTTTAAAAATAAAAACATCTGAATGTGAAGCTCAGGGTAAAGGTTCTGAGTCTAATCTCAAGTCTTGTCACAAAACTATATATACCCAATTTCAAAATTTCCAAGTTCCAAACAGCCAAGACACCCACTTCATCACCGTCTTCGTTACTTTCTCTCATTGCTGGGACAAAATACCTGACACTCAGAATTAAGGGAGGAAAGGTCTATATAGATCACAGTTTGTGGAGGTTTCAGTTCATACTCGGCTGGCTCCAATGCAAGGTGGCACATGGCAGCGGAAGACAGCAAGAACAAGACCAAAAAGGAAGAAGCAGCAATGAGCAGCCTCTTTCCCTCCCTTACACTGTGTGCAGGCTGCCCGCCCCAGGGTGGGTGCAGCGCTCACACCCATAATCCCAGCATTGGACCATGAATCAATCACAAATTCTAGCAGCCCACCTCCCATGACTGTGTGAGGCTTTGTGGGAACATCCAGACACAAACCATAACAATCACTGTCTGCCTAGTAATAGTGATGATGATAATTACTATCTTTTTATTGAGTACTTACTACACGGCAGAACATTTTGTATGCATATTATTTAATGCCCCATCAACTCTGTGAGCTAGGCAACATTATTTAGCACTATTTTTCCCATCAGGACATTGAGGCTTCAAAAACTTAAATAAATTGTCATGTTCTGAAGTTAGTAAGTGGCAAAACCAGAATTTAAGCCTGGAGCTCTGTGACTACAGGGCTCATGACCATAACCATGATAGCACACACCTCCTCAAATTTATAATCTTTTAACTTCTTACCACGTGATGGGCACCAGCTGGGATATTTTACATAGGCGATTTCATTTCATCTTTATAATAAGGGGCCAGGGACATAGCTCAGCAGCACAGCACCTGCCTGGCAAGCACGAGGTTGTGAGTTTGATTCCCGGTACCAAAACAAATGAACAAAAATTAAAACATTTTTACAATAATCCTCTGGAGTATGTATTCCTGTTCCCATTTTCAAAGAGAAGCTAAGTAAAATACTAAGGCTCTATGCCCCTTATTCAGAAACTGGTTGTCCAGAAAAATATGATAGAGATGCTATCAAATAAACTTTTGTACCCTCCCAAAATTAATACGTTGAAGTTCAAATCCCCAGTGTGATGGGGCATTTGAAGGAAACTGGTTAATAAGGGTGGGATTCGTGCCTTTAGTGAGATCAAAGATCCCTCTCCCTCCCTGCTGCCTGCCTCTCTTCCTCCCACGCCTCCTGCAGCCATGTGAGGATATACCAAGAAGATGGCCACCAGCAAACCCAGCAAGAAATTGCTCACCAGAAACCAAAATGTGCAGCCCCACTGATGTTGTACCTTTCAGCCTCCAGAGTCGGGAGGAATAAATATGTGTTGTTTCAGCCACCTGCTCTTTGTTATTTTGTTACAGCAGACTGAAAAAGACAAGGCAGGCTGCATTTACTCACCTGCCCCAACATTAGCTTGGGTGAAATTAGTAAGTGGGTGAAGTTGGGCTGCAGGTAAAAGACACAGTCTGCATGCAGGAGGCATGACTGTCTCCCAAAAGATGATCAATCACCCATGGCCAGCTGAATGCCAATATGTCTCAGTATACACCTTCCTTCAGCTAGCAGCCACCCACCCTGAGGGCTCACTCATGCTGTATACTGTGCCGTGCATTGAAGACACAAAGATGGACAAGGGAAAGCTCGTACAAAGTCCATGGACAATGAGGAATGCTAAAGGCATATGTGTATCTGTAAATGATTTGCAAGGCTTATTTAAATGTATCATAACTGCCACAGAGCTGAGTGTCTATTCCCAGTTCTTTTCCTTAAATGTTAAAAACTAAAGACAGAACTTACCATCTGCTATAGTTTAAGATCTGCTCCTTCCCCCAAGGTCTCCTGACATGGCAGGCCCTGGCTGGCACCCATGTGATACAGCTCACTAGCCTACTGGGAACATCTAGAAGCCATCAGGACATCTGCTGGCCTTTTCTCTGCATGAGCAGAAGTTGTAAACTAGTAACCCTTCCCTCTCTGGTCACATTAAACTCGTGGATACTCAGAAATCTGGGTCCTAGAATATTCATCTCAGTCCTCACCTAGTCTGGGTCCTTGAACTTCTCATTATTTATTGAACAAATATTGACTAATCAGCTGCTATGTGCCAAGCATGGTTATGGATGATACAGTAGTAAATAAGAAAAATGCCAGCTCTTTTCTCAACTAACAAAGTCTAAAAGAGAAAACAGGTTTAGAATAAGTTCACTGGCTCTATGGAAGACACACAGAGCACTTCAGGAACATGTAACTGGCAGAAGTGAACACCAGTGGGACCCCCTAGAATACATGATATTCGAGCTAAGAAATCACTCAGATGTTAGCTGAGGAACAGTGGGGTTTGATGAACTGTTCCAGGTAGAAAGAATAGCGTGCAGAAAGGTTCTGAGTCAGGATAGAGCGTGTCAGTTTTTGAAGAAGACAGAGAACTGTAGAGCAAAGAAAAGAATGTTGTAAAATAAAGGAAAAATATCAGATGGTATAAGGCCCCCGAGGTCATTTTAAGAAGTTCATTTTTTTACCCTCAAGGAAGAGAGTCATTTAAATGTTTAATAAATGACTTGACTAGATTTCATTTTCGAAAGACAATTTTGATGCCATGTGCAGATAGATAGATAGATAGATAGATAGATAGATAGAGGAAAACAAAAGAAGAAGAAGATATTTTTCAGTCCATGGAAGTGGACCAGTGAGAGAGGAGGTGGTGGCTGAGGCCATCATGGTGGCACCGGAAATGAAGAAGATGGTGTTTGCAAATATTTTAGGCAGATGCAGACTTGGTGAGGAGACCAGATGAGGTCTGTGAGAGAGAAGACAGAACGGAGGCTGATCCTAATTTTGAAGGACACTGGTGTCATTTTTCAGATGAAGAAAGAGCAGGTTTGATAAATAAAGGTAATCTTCATTTCTAGACATGCAAATTCTGGGACAAGTGCAGGACACTCAGTAAGATATGTCCAAGCCAGGGGTGGTGACATGCCTGTAGTCCCAGCACTCTGGGAGGATAAAGGAGTAGAATTGAAATTTTGAGTCCAGTCCCAGTCTTGCTGGTAAACTCAGCAAGACCTTGTGTCAAAGTAAAACATAAAAAGTGCTGAGGATGTAGCTTAATGTGAAGACTCTGAATTCAGTCCCCAGTACTGCAAAAGATGAGAGTGGGGTGTCCAGAAAGAAAACTTAGCCAGGCTTCTCTAGTGCTATGCATTCGTGCTGATTCTGACTATGTAAAGAAGACACGGCCAGAAAATAAAACTTCCTTCCTGTGAATCCTGCTTGGTTCGTGCCAAAGCTATTGCCCACAAAAACATGCACACTGATACACGGCATACCCAGGGACAGCTTCTAGCACCATTTCTAGCACCATGGACAGCTCCCCAAGGCCCATCTCACAAATCGGAGAGCCAAAAAGCCCATTATTCATTTTATTTTCTATGCTGTCCCTGCCCTCCAAAAACTTGCTTTGCACCTATCATCCGTGTGCTTGCTTTAGCTATACCTTAGCACCCAAAGAGTACAATCTGGGATGTAAAGTCTTCCACACTCTTTTTTCTGATGCGAGATGCCACAAGGCTAGCCTAAGGAGAACCAGAAGCAAGAAACAATGAGAATCTTTCTAATATCTGATAGGGCAAAGAGGAGGGGATGTTGAGCAGGGTAATTAGAAAGGGAGACAGGGGTACTAGAGGACCAGCTGAGAAAATAATGACACACACACAGTGGACCTAATTATGACAGGTGTCTGCTTGCCCTGACTAAGAATCACCTAGCAGATTAGTAAATTTTGGCTGTGTCTGTGAGTGACTGACATGTAGGCCACAAACTGAGGAAGAAGACCGAACCTGGACTTGGGTAACCTCAGTGAGAGGTGGGTCATCAGGCTAGAAAGAGGGAACGAAGGAAGCCTGCCTTTTCTTCAGAGGAGCTCTGGTCTTGGCCATGGCTTTTGGATGTTGGTATCCAGTTCCTTCAGCCTTACAACACAGGCTCTTGGGCTTTTCAACACAAAATCACAATGTTGACTCTGCCATGAGCTTTTCAGGCCTTAGGCCTTTGATTGCTACTGGCTCCTCTGGCTGGATTCTATCTCTGATCTGCCAGATGGCCACTGAGACTCTTCCAGTTGTGTTTCTGTAAACCTACCACACAAATCCTTTGCAAAATGATACATATATTTCATATTGAGTCTATTCCTCTAGAGAAACATAACCATTTTTTTGCAAATGGCAGGGGAACCAAGGGGTGGAGAGAGGGGTAAGAGAAGGGAAGAGAAGGAGAAGTTAAAAGAAATAAGATGTATTATACACATGTACAAACTCCCTGTGATGAATGAATTCAATATGTGCTGCAAACAGAAAGACAGAAAATAAAGAAGACAGACAGAAAGAAAGAAAGAAAGAAAATTTATACAAGACTGAACAAATGGCCAGGGGATAAAATGGGAGGAAGAGGTGCTATAGGATGGGCTTTTCACTGTAGCTTCCACAAACACCAATGAACGTGCACTCAAAATGCATCATATGTGTAAGGACGCAGCCTGGTAGCGCATAACAACACTGCAGCATGGTATTTATTGAGGTCCAAAGCTTCTAATTGAAGATAAAGAAAAGTAAGAACATGAGGTGAGTGCTGATGTACTCACATACCATAATGTCCACAGTGCACATTTTTGAGAGTAAAAGAACAGATAGCTTGCACCACAGAACGTATGGCATTATTCTCAATGATTTTGCATGCACACAAAACATATATAAAGTCTGGAAGGATAAAGGCTAAACTGTTAGAGCAGTGGTCATCTCAGCGTGATAGGGTATCAGTGAAATTCTACTTTCTCTGTAGCATTTTCTGTTCTTCTTATTATTCTTTCTTGATCAATTCTGGATGCTATAGGGAAAAAACTCTAACACGGGAGGTCACAAATTACAAATATTTTTATTTCTCACAATTCTGAAGATTAGAAGTCGAGGCTCACGGTGGCAGTGGACTCAGTGCCTGGTGAGGGTCCATTCCTCATAGCTAAGTGAAACAGTGGACGAGCTCCTTGAGCTCCTTTTATAAAGGCACTAATCCTGTTCCTTAGGGCTCCACCCTCATGCGCTAGTCATTTGCCAGAGACTGTCATTTTGGTGGGAGGGCTTTACTGGTGTTTGAACATAGTGCCTTCACACCGAACTACATCCCCAGGCCTTTTTAATTTTTTAGTTCTTTGAGACAAGTTTTCGTGAAGTCATTTAGTTGTCCAGGCTGGACTCAAACTCGTGATCCTTCTGCCTCAGCCTCCCAGAGTCTTGAGATTACAGGTGTGTGACACCATGCCCAGTGAGGCCCTGTCTGTTAATACTATCACACTGGGGATTAGGTTTCGACATACGAACTTGGTAGAGGGAAAGGTACAAACATTTAGACTATGGCAGATAGATACTATTCTGGGTCAGTGTTTGGGCACTATCTAGTATATTTGATCCATTATGTGAATTGTTAAAATAATGAAATACATCTATATTTTTGGAAAAGGCCATTATCCAGAACTTCACAGGACCCCTCCCCAAACTTTCCACAGTCCAACAGGCAATGGGTTAACACCAAGCCCAACACAGACCAGTATCCATTCTGATGGGTCAGTTGGCAAGCTGTGAAAATTGTCACTTTTAAAAATATCTATTGTTCTCCAAACAAAAGTTATATTCATTCTTTTAAAAAAGCACGGTGTTGGGCTCCCATCACAATTGCATCATGATTTTGCTGCTGGAAGAACTTTAGAACACTGGTTTGCAATTTTTATTGTGGTCACGACTTACATGTCAAATGACATTTACATAAAAGACCACTCGCACAGGCTTACCCAGATTTTTAAAAATTATTCTTGTTTGCATTCCACCCCACAAGTGAACTGCTGAATTGGGATTTCTTCCCAGTGCTGTCTGTCTGCTGCTGTCACACACCTGAGTGTGATGGCTCCTTCTGGAAGGCCTGTGTCAGTGCCCCTCCTCCCACTCATTTTAGCATTGGCCTCTGTCCCTCAATATTTCTCTGCATTATGCTCCGTCACCCTGACTGCTTCGTAAGCACTTTGAAGACACACAATCTGGCAGATGCTTTGTACCCACTGTACCTAGCCCGCTGCCTGGTTTGCAGTAGACTTTGAAGGGTATTTATTGCCAGTGATACACGTCATTTGCAAACTTGCTCCTTTTCTCTAGTGACTGCCCCTTGGTTGTCTCTCCATGGCTCTTGCTTAGAGGACATGGAGTCTGTTACAGATCCTTAAACAGAACTGGTATGAAAAATACTGCCCCTTCCTAAGGGTCACAGGACCTAAAGGGCACCCTTAAATCACAGGTCACAGATCATTTTATCCGCAGGTCACAGATCATTTTATCCACCTGCCTGCCCCAGTGAGCTGTATCTTGACAGACCTCTCCCTTCCTAATGCAATGGATGATAGAAAGGTGCTATAAATGTTTAATTCTTTTTTTTTTTTTGCAGTACCAGGGATCAAACGCGGGACCTTGTGCCTGCCAGGCAGGCGCTTATTCCACTGAGCTACATCCCCAGCCCAGTTTAAGTCTTTCTTAAAAAAAAAAAATTATCACAGTAAAAGATATGTTACCAAGAACAATGAGATAAGTGTGTTCAGCGCACGTAGTATTTTGAGTACTTCAAAGATTAATGGCAACATGTCTTTTACTATAACAAATTTTTTAATTTAAGCACTCACCATATTTTAGGGCCACCCCTCACTGATCAAACATTTATAGCGATTTCCGTCAGAAACATTAGGATGTGTCCTCACCCACCTAATTCGCTGGCACTTACGCTAAGGGACTTTAGGCTCTACCCAAAGTCAAAATCACAATGAAAGGAAGATGTTTGGAATCAGTTCAGAACATCAAAGCAGCCATAACGGTGCAGTTAAAGACATTCAGGAAAAAAAAACTTCCATAGCTGCTTCCAAAAGGGGCAGGATCAGGGTAAGTGCTTAAAGTGGGGGAGGGGGTAATTTTGAGGGAGGTTGATGAATGGCAACGTGTCTTTTACAGTAGTAAATTTTAAAATCCACCATCATTTCATCACACTGCCTATCTTTACCTACTCACTTTATCTATAACAAATATCATTTGCTATAGAACCAAAATTGTTGACTCTCTTATACGCTCCAGTCTGGACATTAGAAGGAATCACTGGTCTTATTGGCATGTCTGTGTCATAAGGTCAAAGTGCCTCAGGGCAGAAGAAGATCACCAGTGCCCCGCAGACTGAGCAGTGTGTAGTTCATGAGGGGATTCCACGCCCAAGTCATAAGCAAAGCCTCCAATCCTGTTGCCTTAACACAATGAGAGGCTACTTGTCACTCACATCAACCACAGACGTGGTGTTTCTGGTGAGCAGGCAGCTCTTCCCCGCACTGATTCAAGGGCCTCTCCTTCTGTTGGCTGTGCTTCCTCTCCTCAAGCCCTGGAATCATCTGCACTCAGCTGTCAGAGGAGCAGAGAGAGTAGAGAACGCACCCAGCAGTAATGCACGTCATTCCCGTTCACGCGCAGTGGGTAAGGGCTGATCTCATGACCACACAGTGGGGCGAGGGGAGCCGGGTCAGGTACTTCCTGGCTGGAAGTCCCGTCTCTAGAGAAGAGATCATGAAGTGTGGATTGGTAGCTCACCATCAGCCGCAGTCAGAGTTAAAAGATCATCTCTAAGGGAAATCATCACCTGATGGAAGCAAAGGGAACATTTTCAGATTTATCATTCTCAGATCTCTTAATAATACCTCCTGTTACCTGTCACAGAATGTGAGCTTCTACGCTAATGAGGGAAGGCTTTGACCTATGAAGGGATTAGATAGTGTTACAAAGGCATCCCATATAAACCTGCAGGCTAGGATGGAGTATTACATGACCTGATTCTATAAAGCTGTGGACGTCAGGAAGCCAATAAGGCACCTTACTGTTCTTTGAGCTAAAATCATCCATACATTATAGTCAGCTTCTCATCACTATAACAAGATACCCAAGGCAATTAAGTTATAAAGAAAGAGAGCTGGGTATAGTGGGGTGTGCTTGTAATCCTAGCACTTGGGAGGCTGAGGCAGGAGGATGGTCATGAGTCTGAGGTTAGCCTGAGCTACATAGTAAGCTGAAACCTGAGATGACCTACATAGTGAGACAGGGTCTGGAGGTTCAGGTCTAAGATGAAGTGACCCCATGAGATGACCTGCATAGTGAGACAGGGTCTGGAGGTTCAGGTCTAAGATGAAGTGACCCCATTGCTCTGATCATGGGGTGAAGCAGCACATCCCAGCAGGAGTATATAGTGGAAGAAACCTCATGAGCTGGGCAGAAGAAGCTAGAGAGAGGGCAGGCCATAGTCTTACAAATCCGACTAGGAGCATACTCCCAATAACCTAAGGACTTACCCTAGCCACACCTCCTGAAGGTCTGCAGCACCTCCTGAGAGTGCCATCCTGCTGACCAGGCCTTAGACATATAAACTCTGGGGACGCTCAATATCCAAACTGTAGCAGTCTCCACTCTATGCTAGCCCTGCCTGGCAGAGCTTCTTGGCGCTGCAAGCAGCCACTTCCTGGCCTTGATTCCATAATCTTGCCTGGGAGGAAAGCCTGCAGTAAACTCCCAGAACATGTGTCTAATAAAGCTATTTCTTTTTAAATATAAGCAACTGCTACTGGTCCATAATGAACATTTTTATTTGTAAAGTATTTTCTTTCATAGGGAAGAAATGTAATTCATTCTTTTCCCCCAAAATAATAAAGAGAATTGCTACTGGGAAAAGCTTGGCATTTGAAACCTAGTGGGAGATTTCTCCAGCAGATGGTTTAGTGACAAAAAGCTTTTAAGAATTTCTTACTGCTAGAGAGAGAAGGAGAGGGAAAGTGGGAGGGGTAGGGGAGAGAGAGAGAGAGAGGATTTTGATGTGATAAAGAAATGTCCAAAGAAAGCAATTCTTATTCTTATTCAAGGTCTGATGACTCAAATGATCCATACACTAGATCATAGATTTCAAAATCTGGCTGTGCATCAGAATAGCATAGGAAACATGTTTTAAATACCCATGGAATCAGAATATCTGTGGGTGGTGACCAGACATGCATATATTTTAAAACCTTATAGGTGATTGTGTTGGAACCCTGTGGCCGAGTTGCTTGTTTAATTCTGATGGTGGCTATGAAGCCAGGAAGTTTTCTGAACTTAACAGAAACTCTTCAGGCGTGGCCACCTGCTTTCATTTTCTGCGTATCAAAACCCACCAGCAGCAGGCCCTTCACCAGACCCCTCATCTTTCCACCCAAAGCTTTGGGATGATGTTCTTCCGGACTCCAGTGGGAAGGATGTCAGTCATTGGATGATTTCCTTTGGAAGCAACAGAGGTAAAGCTCACACAGCCAATTCACCCAGCTCTATCTGTGGAGAACTGGAGCTGTGTCACAGCTAAAGGCGCCATGGGACAGCATTGCCCACACCCTCTGGGAAGGAAGGGTGGGACCCTGGGAGGAGCCTGGGCTCTGGTAGATGAGCTTCAGCTTCCAGCACTGCTATCAACTACCTGGGAGCCCAGGATAAGTCCTTCCCGCCCAGTATATTTATTTGTGAAGTAGGAACAGGTAATATCAACCCCCATTTTATTATAAATTTCAAAAAGGAAATTGTCAGGAAAACATCTGGGAAAGAACCTACCATGGAATAGGGACTTGATCGGTGGTATTGTTCTTACTGTGTTTCTCTTCGTCTCCTTCTTCCTGGAAAGATGAGAACCAGTTGTCAAGGGCCAGGAGAAGATGTACGTATTTCCCCAGTACTCTCTTAATTTTCTACAGAGAGGTTATCCAGGACAGAAATTGTGCACTTCTGTTATCCTTTGTGTAATGTGGCTAACAATGAATACTCTTACCACTAGTCATAACTGTCTCTGCAGCCAGAAAGCTTCCCCTAGTACTGAGGCCAAAGGTGGGAAACACCAGCTATGGCTTTTGTAGCTGTAGTTTAGGTTATAGAAATGACTTCTGTGAGTCCCACATGGTCAAATACAAAATTATATGGAATTCAAATTAATCACACAGACAGGCATAAAACACCAGACTCTAAATATTATTTACCCAGCATCAAGCAGATGTTTGTTTCCAAAGCTACCATCTCCTCTAATTGGCTGGTGCTGTACTGCATAAACTCCAGTACAAGCTTATGTTCTATAATGAATGACAAATGCCTAGAAGAATCCTCGGTGAATTGACAAACTCCCCCTCTGGCATGCAAATTATGTTGGAATTCCATCAGCAGGCGCAGATCAGCTCATCTGCATGATTGGCAAGCTAGTGGATAAACACACCCTTGGATTCATTGTCTAAATTCAATTTAATCGGTTTATCTCTGTCCTTAGGAATCATTTGCTAATTTATTCATTCAACCAACATTCATTGACCAGGTGTGTCAAGACAGGCACTGTCTTAGGCTTTTGCAATATGAAGATGAGTAAAGGTATGTCTCTTCCTTTGAGAAGTCCACAGTGAAGGAAATCAAAAAGAGTAGTGAAGAAATAAAACGAACCAAGTGACAAATACGAAAATCAACACATGGGCCTGCTTCAGTGGTTGCTCAGAGGAGAAACGATCAACCCTTCCAACCAGGGTTAGGATGAAGTCACCAGTTTTCAAGGTGAAATTTAGAGACGTTAGCCAGACATAACAAGGGAGCTTTCAATAAAGAAAACACCGAGGACATGTGACTAAGGATGTCTCATTCTGGGAGTCAGGGACAGTCTTATTCTGCTGGAGCATAAGGAGCAAGCGTCTGCTTTGTTCAGCTCCTGTAAAATGCACAGCCCCTTGGGAGGCCACATAACTATATCTATCAAAGTTTAAAGCATGCGTGCCTTGTTTGTAGCAGCAATGTGTAGGAAAGGGATTCCTCTCTTAGGGATTAGTTAAGTAGACTACGGTGCCTCAGTATGCAAAAACACTACACAAACCAAATGCTTTATAAAAGGAATGAGTACATGTTCCATACACACTCACAGCTATGGAAGACTTCAGCATACACTGTCAAGTAAAAAAATAGGTAAAGAAAAGAATATATCTTATGCTGCCCCTTGTGTAAGAAAGAAGACGGGAATATGTTTCTTTTCTTTATTTTCCTGAGAAAATAACTAGAGGAACCCCACAAGGATATAGAGAGAATTAATACCCAGAGAAAATAGATTAAGAGAGACATGAAGTGACTTTTCAATGTATATCTTATATGTACTTTTTATTTGGGGATCATATAAATGAGTGTATGGCTTCTTCAAAAAGTAGAACTAAAATTTATAATTTAGTTAAAACTTGCTTCATGCCTCATGGCCCAGCAATTCCAGTCTTGATATCAAACACAGAGAATCACTCGTACATTTGCAGAGGGAGGAATGTTTCTTGTAGCATTGCTTACTGTGGAAGAGACAGCTGAAAAGGGCCAAAATACCCACAAGTAGAATCATGGAACTGAAATGTGTTAATATTTTTAAATAATACACAGTGGTGTAAACAATGAGGTAGAGATATGATATCTACTGACACAGACAAATCCCCAAGACCTATTGGTGCAGGAGAGAAAGGTGTAGAATGGTATTTTCTAGAAGCTGAGGTGAGAGGTGAGTTCAGAGTATACAAAGTTTCTTAGGATGAATAAGTTCAGTGAATCTCTTGTACCACATGGGGACTATCATTAATAATATACTTGAAAATGTCTAAGAGTGTACCATATGGGTTCTTACAAAAATGAATAAATATATGAGGTGATGGATATGTTAGTGTGATCTAAGTATTTCACATTACCAACAGATATCAAAGCGTCACACCATACACTGCAAATGTACACAATTTTTATCTATCAACACAACAATAAGTGAAAAAGGTACAGAAAGATATGATCTCATAAAGGTAACCCTACACACACACACACACACACACACAGCTATATAAATTCAAAGACTTCATATCCAACAGGCAGTAATTCATACTTCTGAAGATGGTACAATGGTCAGAAAACCTCTTTTGTATAACAAATATTGAATCACATAACAAATATTTAGGCTCGTAGGCCTTACACCTCTATCATGAGTAATCAACAGTTGCACTGGTTTGGATGCAGGCACACACAGTATCAGAATGAATTTACTGTGTTCCAGTAAAACTTTATTCAAAACAGATGGTGAGCTACATTGGCCAGCAGTAATTTTTTAACTCCTAGCTTAGAAAACCAAGATGAGAGGTGTAAATTAAAGACTTTAATGTTTAGTTTAAAAAAAAAAAAGAAAAGAAAAAGAAGAATGAAAGCATATCTTCATTTTATAACATAGCTAACACAAATTAAGAGCAACAATAGCAGAGTATTAATCGGCTTGAGCTGCTATAACAAAATACTACGCACTGGGAGGCGTGAACAGGAGACATTTGTTTTCTCACATTGCTGAAGGTTAAAGTCCAAGAGCAAAGGTGCCAGGGTTGGTTCCAACAGAGACCTTGCTTCTTGGCTTGCAGACAGTTGACTTTTCACTGTGTCTTCAGATGGCCTGTTCCCTGGGGAGGAAGGAGAGAAGAAGAGAGAGAGAGAGAGAAAGAGAGAGAGAGAGAAAGAGAGAGAGAGAATATTCAGGTGTCTCTTCTTTGGCCACTTTCCCTTTTTCTTTGGATACCGATCCAGATCCACCCTTTTTACCTCATTTAACCACCACTGCTTACCCAAAGGCCCTGTATCCAAATACAGTCACATTAGAGGGTTTCAACCTATAAATTTGGAAGAGACACAGTTCAGTCTGTAATAGAAGATCAAGTCTTGTATCCTATAATAACACAACACTAATTTGTCTCAGAATCCCAGATAAATTAGTCAAAATCATGATGATTGCCAATTTGAGAAGGATCAACCAGAAGTTACAGCTTCCTCTTCTCAGTCTCGCCTCCTTCTCTCTGGCAAGAATATTCCTCTCCTGAAGGGTGAGCCTTGTCCTGATTTGGAAGTCTTTATCATGCCGTTCAATCTCCCTCTGAATATCTCCTCATCTGTTAGACATCCTAGAAAAGGGTGTGTTAAAATAAGACTGTGGCGGAAAAAAAAAATCCCCTTTGCTTCAGCTGGGCCAAGAGAAAGCATATCTGTAATGCCCCATCTTCAGGAGGGAAAGAGACAGACCCAGGGCCAGAGGCTTAGGCAGGAGATTAAGGTGGAGCCTTAATCACGCTTCTATAGGTTATGTATTTACCGAGGGGAAAGCTGGGACCTCCACTGAGGAAAGGGCAGAGATGAAGGGCAGCTGGTGACAGTGCCCAATATCAGTCACACATCCTCGGCAATACAGCTCAGAGCCAGCCGCATGCCCCAGTCAGCAAAATCAAAGCCCTGAAATCAATAAGGCCCCTTACAAGGCCAATTAGCCGCCACCTGATATTCAGAAGATCATGCCACCTTCGTGGAGAAAGGAAGGGTTTCTGTCCCCTGTCCCAAAGATCTGAGGGTTGGATTTTTTCCAGCTGCATTTAGTAGTCTCCCAGAGAGTTCTGATGTATAAAATGTTCCCATCTTGTTACATCCCATGGAACCTTTTAACATTGCAGGCTATTTGGTGCCTTTTAGTGTTCAGTATTACAGATGCTCCCTGGCTGACTCATTCCATTAACTAACACTAGGCAAACACACGAACTTAAACATAGAAGAGTTTAAGAGTTTAGGGTCTTTCTATGAATTTGGCTGGATTTTTTTTTACCTGGGACTAGCTCTGTTTACTGGGGTCCCACTTGTTAGTGCAGGGTAAAGAGTCTCCTTCAGGATTCCACCCATCCTTTTTGGTAAGTGTGTGAGCCTCTTTGAAGCAATAATAGCCAAGTTTCATGGCTTCTTTTTCTGCGGTTCAGCACACACTTGCCTCTTGTCCATACCTGCAAAGCAGACCAAGCCCTAGATTCCCCTCTCCCAGCCAAGGAGCTGGGGCGGGTGTTTTACAGTGCTATATAGCTGAGTGAGGGACAGTCTAGAGTAGCTTGGAGATTTCTGGACTGGGTCTCATCACCCAGGATGGAGAAATACAAGAGAGTTCTGGTTGGGGCAGGGCCAAAGTGACCATGAGCTTCCTTTGGGGGTGTGGGTAAATCGACATCCAAGTAAAGATCTGGAGCAAGTACATATCTAAGTCCTAAATCAAGAAATGGGCAAAATATGTGGTCATTTGGTGCACAGAAAGAGAAAAATAAGTATGCTGACTATCTGCATACCATTTCTTACCCATCAGATTGAAAAATATTGAAAACTTTGATAACACATTTTGTTGATACAGAGCGTGAGGAAACAAAAAGTGTCCTACATTGCTGGTGAGGATTTCAGTTCATGTGATCACTATGGAGAGGAAATTGGCACACTAACAGAATTAATTACACTTTGCCCCCAAACTCCTACTTTGGTGAATTTATCCTAAGGGAATACACACACATGTCAGAAGTTATATTAGTGTAAAGGCACTCAATACAACATTATTGCAAGGCATGGTGGCACACGCCTATAATATCAGTACTTGGGAGACTGAGGCAGGAGGATCGTTAAGAGTTCGAGGCCAGCTTAGGCTATAAAGTGAGCTCAAGGCCAGCCTGAATTGCATAGCGAGACCTTGTCTCACAAAGACACACACACAAAAAACAAACATTATTTAAATGCAAATTGTTAGGCAATTTCTCTGGAGAAACAGATCAAATAGGATATATATATATATATATATATATATATATATATATATAGTCAGTCCTCTGTTCACAAGTTGTGAGTCTGTGGACTCAGGCAACAATGGCTAGAAAATATTTGACAAAAAGTTGTATCTGTAACTGAACATATACAGATATTTTTGTCATTGTTCCCTAAACATTGTTTCACTGTAAAAACTGTGTAGTATTTACACTGCATTAGGTATTGTTAGTACCGGGAATTGAACTCAGGACCTTGCATTTGGCAGGCAGGCACTGTGCCACTGAGCTATATCCCTGGCCCTTATGTTAAGTATTATAAGTCATCTAAAAATTCTTTCAATTCTATGGCAAGGTGTGCGTAGGCCATGTAAAAATATTGCAACTTTATTAGATTAGGGGTCCTGAGAATAACTCTGTGTGTGCATGTTCATGTGTGCGTGTGTGCGTGTGTGTGTGCGTGTGTGTGTGTGTGTGTGTGTGTGTAGAAAGAGAGAGTGAGAGATTTATTATAATGAATTGGCTCACACAATTATGGAAGCTCAAAGTCCAGACCCAGGAGAGCTGATGGTGTAAATTTCTGAGTCTGCGTCCAACGACAGGAGAAGACTGATGTCCTAGCCTAAAGACAGTCCAGGAGAAAGACTTCCCTCTTCTTCATTCTTTTCAGGGCTTCTACAGATTGGATGAAGCCCACCTCTATCAGAGAGGGCAGTCAGCTTTACTCAGAGTATCAATTCAAATGTTAATCTCTCCCAAAAACACCCTCGCAGTCACACCTGGAATAATGTTTAACCACACATCTTGGCAACCCACTGTCCAGCAAAGTTGACACATAAAATTAATCATCACGGCAAGTGACTGGAAACCTCTCAAGCATCCGTCAGTAGAAGACTGGTTAATAAATGATGGGACATTCACACAATGGGACACTGTGCAATCATAAGTTTTTTTTAAAAATGAAGATATTCTCTCTACACTGTGACGGAAAGAGCTACAGTGAAAAAAGCAAAGTGGGTGATATGCGTAGAAAATGGGGCCTGAAAGGAAGATTATGAGAACTGCCAGTTTATCTTACTTGATGATTTGACTGGGTTAAGAAACTCCTGGAGAGCGACTGAATGATGAAGGCTTGTCCTTCTCCGTGGATCAATCCATCGGTGTTCGCAGCTGAGTGTTCTGTGAAGAGTTGGGGCTCGGAGGAGGATCAGGACGAGCCTTTAGAAGAGACGTATGTCTCGGCGCTCCTCTCCTGCGTTCTTCTCTCCCGGAAGTGAGCGGCCTTGCTGCGTCACACCCTTCCGCAATGGCGGTTTTGCCTTGAAGCAGCTAACCACGCACAGGAACCACGAACCGAAGCAAACATGTCTCCCTCTAGTTTGCAGGGGTTAGGTATTTTGTCCCAGCAATGGGAGAGCTGATCGATTCAAAAACTACCATCTGTATTTGTATGTTTTTCTGTGCGTATGTACAGAACCTTTGAAAGAATTCAGGAAGAAACAAGGTCAGTGGTCTCTATGACTAATAGAAGGAAGCAAATGAGAAACAAAGAAGGGAGAGAGAATTTTTGCTGACTTTTTATTACCTGGACTTCTAGCTTTGATAATGTAGTACAGGTTGATCAACCCTAACCTGAATACCTAAAATCCAAAATGCTCTAAATCTGAAACTTATTAAGCATTAATATAATGCTGCGAGTAGAAAACTCCATACCATGAAATTCTTTTCATGAACATTATTTAAAATACTGTATAAATTATTTTCAGGCTGTGTATAAGACATAACTACATGTTTAGATTTGAGTCTCATCCCCAAGATATCTCATTACATATATGCAAATATCCCCAAATTCAAAAAAATCCAAAATGCTTCTGGTCCCAAGCACTTTGGATATTGCACACTCAATCTGTACCTATCTGAAAAGATTTTAAATAACTGAGAAGAAAAAAGTCAGGGTCAAGTGCCTTTCAATTGCAGCCAGCCGAGACTGAAGGCCAGGAAGGTGAGGTTATCCAGGTGACTATGGACAGAAAAGGAAATAATTCAGAGGACAGACCCTTTGGGGACAGCATCATTTAAGGGACGGGTCCAGAAGAGGTGGTAAGAGGTGATTAGGAAGGTAAAAAGACTGGAGAGGCAAGTGATGTCAGAAAGCATATAATGTCTCATGGCAAAATTATAAAGTGTGGACTTACACATTCAGCAATCAAATCATTTCTGGGATGATATATTTAACCAGATAGCCTGCGTTGTGTTTGCACGTTCTGTAGGAAATATATCACTTAGTTACATTTCTTTTCCTGGAATTCTTTTTTCTCCTGTCAGTGTAACCTGATTTGAGATGTAAATAAACTGCGGAGATAATGCCCAAGTCTCGTCAGACTCTGAATTCTACCACCAGCCCAGATGAAAACGGTGATGAATGGCACAAGGGCTGCTGTATAATCTCTTCTGTTTCAATACCTGGTTATCACATCCCTCATCTTCTCCAGACCCGAAACTCAACACATTAAAATCTCTTTGTTCCTTCCACAATGCTTATATCTCCACTGCATCTCTACTCTCCTTCAATATTGTTCACTGTTAAAATAAACACACAAAAAACAACTACCCAGGTGGCAGAAGGAGCTGGTCCTGTGCCCACCCACCCACACTGTTCAGATGAGTGAGAACCCACACGCACTGCCAAGCCACACACCTATCCTCAGGCTCCTGGGAGCCACCACCACTGCAGCCACCAGCACTTCAAACACTGACAGCCGGTTAATTCAGTGCATGTTTGTTAATGCCAAGGGCTACAGGAGGGCCAGGCAGGGGTTCGAGCCGTCTCCTCCAGAGCCACCAGAATGAATATGGCCCTGCTGACTCCTTGATTTCAGACTTCTGTCCTCCGTAACTAACAGAGAACATGTTCCTGCTGGTTTTTTCTTTATTTTAAAATTTTTAAAAAACTAACAAAACAATGAAGATAAAATCAAAACAACACAAAAAAGGATACATGACCTCAAAACAAAATGACAGGAATTAACAATGGTTGCTGCATTACATACTGTTATCTGCAACGAAGCTGCTCAGTCCGCCAGACAGATTCCTGTTGCTTTAAGCCAGTTTGTGGTAATTTCTTAAGCAGCCCCAGACACAGACACAGCATCTCAGAGGGCTGTGTGAAGATGGAGTTTACATGCAATACATGTCAAGCGCCCAGAGAATCATAGAGAAGCGCTGTTATTGTAGTGCTCTTGTCTGGCCCCTTAAGCAGACACATGTACCTTACCACATTAAATAGAGGACAAATGGATAGAATTCTTGCCTGCTGTATTCACAGAACCTGGAGCTTCAGGCTGGCAAGCAGGCTCTCAGTCCAGCCCTGGGAGAAGCGGAGGAAGAAGCCAAGGTCTCCTGCATACAGTGCTCGGATCACCTTTGCAGGGGAGTTGGGAGAGCAAAGACGTCCAAGGACATGTGTGTCAGCTGGTAACTTCCAGAGACTGGGCAGCTTTCTATTAAACTAATCATCCTGAATGTAAAAGTTGATCATTAGCCAACACCTAGTAGTTGGGGCAAAGAGTAGCCACAGTGGGTTCAAATAAGATTCTCAGAATCAGGTTCCACCTAGCAGCTCTGTTGCCTTTGGCAATTCTTTAGCCTCTGTTGAACCTCAGTTTGCTCATCTGTGAAATGGCCAAAAGTTAACAAAGTGATGTGCACAGCAATGAACAGTACAGGTAGATAATCAATCTGGATAGGGTGAGAAAGATCAGTTTCTTCAAATACAAGATCTTTTGTCCTAATTAAATGCTGATGTCTTGTACTCTAAGTAGCTGGCTTGACGATAACAATATGCAGTGTATTGACCATTGTTACCCTCCTATCATATTGTTCTGGAATTCTTTTTTTTTTTTGGTTTGTATGTCTTTTGTTTCTTTTTCTTTAAAATAAATTTTTTGAAAAGATATTTTGTCTTATATGAGAACACACACACACACACACACACACACACACTGTCTGATGGCACTCTGAGGTTATTACCACAATACACTGTAATTATCTCCTCACTCTAAGTATCTGTCTGTCTGGGTAGAACAACCTCCTCCAAGAAAGAGTGTGTGTGTTCCTGGAACTGCTGATGACCTGGATCAGAGTACCTGTGCAATAAAAACACATTTTGAGCAAAATGATGTCTTAAACCATACTTTCTCAGTCTTAAGACGTTTACCTTTCAGCTTTATGGTTTCTGCTGTATTCACTTACTACAAGACTCTTGTTTTAACAATAGTTGCCTTTCAATCAGGACTTGGCAAACTGGCCTGTCAGTCATATCTGGCTAGACTCATTTCTGTATTGTCCATACTTTCAAGCTAGGACAGCAGAGTTCAGTGGATGCAGCAGAGACCACTTGTGGTACATTGACAACTGGTGGTCAGCTTGTAACCCCCATCTGAACTGAACCAGCGTAGTGCTGGGTGTGGGAGGGCCACCTGGGGGCCAGCAGTATAAGAGAAGTAGTGGCTGTTGGTAGCTGAGAGGCGGTTGGATTCTGTTAAAAGCTGTAAGGCACTGTTGGTTCTGTTGGAGGAGCTTGTCGTGCTGGCTTTCCTGATGGACTTAGCTGTTCTCATCAGAGGAGGAGCTCGGGATTTCATTGGCACTGAGAATGGCTACAGTTCACTTTGGGGAAGCTCTGGTCCTCACTTTGAGCATCACTTCCTGACTCCAGAGGGAAAGATGGCGCACAGCTCTGTCTCCTGAAGAAGCTTGTCGTGTTGGCTTTCCTGATGGAAACTCAGCTGTCCTGATCATCATAGGAGCTCGGGACCTCACTGTTGCTGAGGATGGCTGTGGTACCTTTTAGGGGGAGCTCTGGTTCTTACTTTGAGTTTCACTTCCTGGCTCCAGTGCAGATTCTTCAGCCTGTTAGCACAGATCCTTCATCCCGCTGGCAGAGAATTTCTAGATTCCACCACTGACCTTTGAGCCTTCCAGTTCAGATCCATAAAGAAGCCTGCATGAGATATTGGTATGGGCTCTAGATCTTCAGCTGGACTCATGCAGGACATTATTGTGGGATCCAGGCCCTCAGCTGGTCAAGGTTCTTTGGTCTTTAGTGCGTGGACAGATTTCCTGCACTCTCTGGTGTATGATTCTTTGGGTGACTATTATAAATAATCTTATAAAATATGTGTCCTGTATTATACTGTTCACCTTGCAATATCCCCTAAGCCATAACACCACTTAACCCACACAACCAAAAACATTTACTCTCTGGCCCTTTGTGGAAAAAAGTTTGTCAACTTCTGCTTTAAACTCACTTTTAAATACATGTTTAAATAGGAAACTTTATACAGCTCATGTAATTGAAAATCAGTATTCCTTGCCATAGATGGGAAACAACAATAAAACGAAGATGTAACTATTATGATTAGGGTAAGTCATAGAACACAGACAGAGCAGTAGAAGTACCAAGATTTATAACTGCATGGAATCAGGGGACCCAGGGAAAGGAGCTGTTGCGACTGGAGTTGAAGCTATAATAGAATCAGAGCTCATCACAAAAGAGTAGAATAAATAAAGGCATAAAGGAAAAAGGACACCGGGAACAAAAAATTCTTTTCAACATCTGAAAGCAATAAGCATAATTTATAAACTAGATTAGAAAAGAAGTTCTCAGCAGATTTATAATGAACAGAGCTGATGCTAATGAGAGAAATGGCAGTCAAATAGAAATCTGTTTACCTTTGGGAAATTGGTACATAACTTTAATGCTGTGCTGATTGACTTAAGGACCATGGACTGGACTGATTAACCTTCTTGGGTTTTCTGTTTTTAAAGGAGAGTTGGCTGGGATGCAGACATGTGCCGAGGACTCCATTGCCTGAGCAATTGGGCGTAATTGGCACCAGGTGGAACAGAGGTCGGAGCAACCACCCTGCCCATATGCTACAGTTCTTTCCTGTATGAGCACTGAGGGCTTTTTTGAAAACCTGAAGAAAGCTACACCCCTCCTTTTCAGAAAAGTGCACAGAAATAGACACACCAAAACTTTTGCATTTAAAATGTTCCACATTGGAAATGCATGTCCTGCACATAAATAGAAGTTAAAGACAATCTATTTTTAAAAGACTTGGTCTCATTATTTTATAACTTATTCTAGAGGAATTAGACACAAAATTGTAAACAAAACAAAAATCTTTCATTATTCTCAAAATCACTACATGCTTGCCTTGAGGAAAAGGTTGCGATTCTGGAGCAATCTCTGATATCAATACCAAATCAATTTCAAATTTTCATTTTACCAGTGGGGAGCGGTGGGGTGCATCGGCACCCACATCAGAGCCACAGCAACTCCCAGGGATCCAGCCAAGGAACAAACGGGAACTGTAGCACAACAGCAAGAGAGAGCTGCAGATGGAGGTGACTCACACGACACCACGCCCTTCTCACTCCAGCATCAAGCAGGAAGCATGAACTGAGTTACTGGGCTTCGGCTCTCACCCTGAACGCCCTCTGTCAGCACCTTGAGCCTCGGCGGCCTGCGCAATCACCACCTGTTCCTGACAGCAATGGGACGAGTCCACAGGCTTTAGGACTCACCCCAGACTACTGATGCCAGCAACAAGAGTGTCTCCATACTGCTTGTATATATGAACGTTATATGAACCCATGGTGACCGGGTGGGCAGCGGAGAGATAACCTCCCGGAGGAATGCCACTCAGACATGGCAATATAGCAACATGTGAAGGACAGAGAGGAGGGAGGTGGATATCCTGAACTCGGGAGGGATCTGAGATAGGAAGTGAAACCCTCGGAAAGTCTAAGCAGAACCTCCTCTGGAGGAAGAGATCGCAGATCTGACATGGCGCAGTTGGAGGGAGACGAGATAGAGAGGG
>PVLD010011251.1:0-66239 GCA_004027595.1 Dinomys branickii
TATATAATGGAATATTATTCAGCTATAAAGAAAGACAGTTTTGGGGACTTTGTAGGCAAGTGGACAAAACTGGAGTCCATACTCATAAGTGAAATAAATCAGCGATACATGTGCAGGCAACGTATTGTATCACTGGTGTAAGAACCCAAGGGTGGGAATATAAACTAAGAGACATGAAGGAAATCTGTTCAAAAACAAAAAACAGATGGGACGAAGGAAAGGAGAAAAGAAAAAGACAAAAATGTATGTATGTATATATGAATATACATATATGCAGGAGGGCTAACATGGTTCTACTATTGTATTATATCACTTAATGCTAAGCAATAATCGATGACGGGTTATTTGATCAATCTTGCATGTCTGTATGTGTTATCCTGAACACACACTTCGAAGATATCAATATGTAAAGCAGCAACTATTGGTGGTTTTTTTGTTGTTGTTGTTGTTTGCCTGTTTTGTTTTTTGTCTTTGGATTTTTGGTTTTTGTGTTTTTTCTCTTGTTGAGAGGATTAATTGTCTGACTAAATTTGCATGTCTGTATATGGGTTCTTATATTTACACTTCGAAGATATCAATGGATAAAGCAATAACCACTGTTGAGACCATATCACCTTGTCTATAGATTACTTGTGATTGTACTATTTTTTATGCTAATTGGTGTCTGTTTGTCAATATGTTTTTGTACTTTTATTTTTTTAAAATAAAAAAAAATCTTTATGCTGTCTTTGTAAAAAGATTGATGTAGTCCCTCTTGAATAATTCCAGCCTTTCTTGGATATAATAACCCCATATTCTTCTGTGACTTCTTCAGACCTACCAAGGGGTATGGCTTCTGGCTTTAAAAAAATTCTTGTGTGTTTCAATATCTATATTTTTGTTACCTTAAGTAACCTCTACAAAGAGTATTTTCATTAAATGATGCTCACAATTTGAAATGAATATGTCCTCTTTATTCTTTTGGGACTCTAAGATGAAGCGCTGAGATGAAAGTTTAATAATATGACATGGAACAAAGCTAACTGCACAGTGTATGTCAAGTACTTTGATCTTCACTATGTTTTAGATATAGTAGCCACCTTAATTAATTTGCAAATATGAAGTATAAGACATTCTACTCTCTAATGATACCTAGATAACTAAAATACGGTCTTCATACTTTGGGGAGACTAGATGGTTGGACAAGCTCTTTTCCTCTAGATTAATATTTGTTTAGATATGTAAAATCAGTACTAGGAAAATAATATATTATTTCAGTGAGGGCATATAAATCTACCCAAGGATAGCAGGAAGTCAATTCACAATAAGCTTCTTGGAGGAGCTAAAATAATTTCACCTTATGATGTTTGATGTACATTTGGATTTGGATCATTCTTCTGCTCTTTTAAAGTAAAGTAAGTTTCTAAGTTTAATTCTGGTCTTTGTGGAGAGAAAACGCATTACTGAAAATGGTAAGTACCTTGCAGTAATGGGGACTGTGGAGAGTGTTTGTGGAGAAAACTCTTCGCTCTATTGTTCTGTACATAAGACTGAGAAATTGTTGCTAAATATCCTCAGTGGTCAGGTATTACAAGGCATTAAGTAAAGCTCTCAAATGGTATTTCATGAGATAGGAAAATAATCAAGATATAAATTAATTTTAAAACCATGTCCTAAGCAGTCGTATTGTGTATATATATATATATATATATATATATATATATATATATATATTACATATGAGGGTTGAAACAGTATGAATTTAAATAGGTCAGAAAGGATGCTGACTTCCATTCCTTACCTCAGCCCAATTCAAAGAATGCCACAGAAGAGGAAATCGCATGAAGATTTCAAACAAATATATGAAGAAATCTGTAGAGAAATCTGTGGAATACAAAAGGAATATTACCAAATGAAGACAGCATTTCCTTTCAAAATAAAAATGCGTTGGACAGTTGGCAGGTAGTTAGGAATTTCCCTCCCCTCTAACAGTTCAGGAGTATAATGTTTGCCTGGCTTTTAACACAGTGCTGGGATTGGACGGGAAGCAGGCAGATCAGTGACAGCGGACCTTCCACAGCAAGTCCGTGCTAATCCATCTTCGGACTGACGGCTGAAAACGTATCATTTCAGCACAATATAAAGAAGTTAACATAGCTGGTGAGAAACTATCAAATAGATTCAAAAGAAAAGGGAAAAGGTGGTTCTATCCATTTTATGTTTGAAATTCTTTCTGATTTTGGAATTTTTCTCTCTATTTTATTCAACAGCAAACTCACCATAAAATGGCACAGAAATGGAGAACTTTGTCTTGATTTTTGGAATTTCATTGAAGCACAATGTCAATTTAGATTATTACAGGAAATAATGCATAGAATTAGGCACAGGTTGCTTAAGATACATAAATTTACCTATGTGAGCCTACAAATTCTATAGAAATAAATAGCTTCTATTTTTGACTTGCTATAAAAATGAGTGAGATAAGTTACAAAACAATTAATTAATATATTACAGTCTACTGTAGATTTCTAAACCTTTTCATAAAGAAATATTCCTCATCTATATATTATTTTTGCATAAATTAAATATTGACTCAGACATTAGCTCAACATGTAAAAATGTTTTATCTATTACCCATGTATGCAAACAGGCTTAAAATGCCAAAATGTGTACAATTTATTTGCTTATATTATTTTTAGATTAAGTAAAGTTATTAACAAAATCAAAGTACTTATTAGTTGACTTAGTATAAAAGAGTCTTTCAAATTTTCTCAAACTGTGCTAACATGATTACCTTTAATCCCATATTTTTGAGTGATAAATAAACTTCAGGGACTCAAGGCACTATTTGAATACGATTAATCCTTCGTTATTAAGTTTTCTAGTGGTTTCTGCCCCTGTTCCCTGCGAAGTGCTTGTTTTGGATTCCTTTCCGCTGGAGCCTCACAGCAGTGCTTCAGAACTGGCAGTTTTGCTTGCGGTGGTAAGAGCTTGCAGCCTCAGTAGCATGCTGAGTACTCCAGGGTTTCCACAAAACAAGTCAAGGCCCCACACCTATAAAATCAGAAGAACAGCAAGACATTGACAAACAGAAAACGCTGCAGTGAGGTTAAAAAAAAAGACAGGTAAACTAATCACAATCTATCTGTACCTCTGTGAAAGACTCACATTTGGCAATTTCATGTTACAACTTCCTGTACCATTAATTTCTGATTTTCCTTTAAATTCTGGAAGGAAAGATGCTGTTTATTAATGAGGTCTAACTATGTAAAACAGAAGGCTTTTCTGAAGCTGTTACTGAAGCAGTTTTCTAAGTGCTTGAAGATATGCCCCACTGATATGTTTGGAATAGTTAAATTAGGAGAGTGTAAATGAACGAAGGATTCAGTGGAGCAAACATTAGCTGCTCTAGCAGCTTGTGGATGTTAACAATCTCCCTTTCCTTTTTTGTGTTCTTTTCTTTCTTTTCTTCTCTCTCTCCTTTTCTCTCCCTCTCTTTTTCTCTGTCCTCCCTCTCTTCTTTCAGATATTTTCCTTATATTGAACATTCTGCGGACTCAGAAAAGAAGGAAGTTTTTCATTCTTTTGCTTCACTATGATTAAGTTTAATCCAGGCTTTTCCAGCGCCCACAACTGTGTTTCCTGGTAGAATGTCACGATAGGATTAGCTAGGATATCATGGCCTTTTTTCTATAACCTCTAATATAAGAGCTGCAGTCTATCAAAGTAATCCTTCTAGGAATTTCCGGGCATCTTTTATGTGCTCACGAGCACGGCTTCTTGTACGAGGCATTTCTGTATGCAGAGCCACCCTCTGAGGGTAAGCTTAGACCACCATCATCGCATCTGCAGAAGCACTGGCTTCAGTTTCCAGCAAACCAAAGCTATTTTTTCCCTTCCTTTTTCTCCTTATTTTCTTTTCACATTTTGCTTTCTCTCTTTGATAATTTTGGATCTCTCTTTCCCCTAGGTTTATAAGCCAGTGTGATATTTTAGACTATGGGTTTTTACAAAATAAATCCTTACACTTTCAGTTACTTTTTGTTATCCTTCTATACATCTAGTCCATACAAGTTCAGGGATTTGTACATGTCTGAAGATGTTTCAAGGGTAGTTTTCAATTAAAATTTCAGAGATATTAGCAAAAACTGTTGAGCCATATTTAAATGCTTGAAACCTTTCAAGAATTTTAAAGATTATATTCTTTCAAAATGCTACATGTGTGCATTATTATTTAAAATATTTTGTTTCCCTTGTTGTGACTTACATCTATTTACCTGTAACTCAAACTCAGTGTCTCCCATAGATTTGTGTTTTTTTCGCTGTTGATCTAATTTCCACTTCTTCCTTCAAATACATGTCACAAGGGCTTGGTATGAAGCATGAGCCCAGCAGAGTGGAACCAGTTACAGTTTAGATTAAAAAACGCCATAGTGAACTTCGTATCTTCTCTCTCTCCTTCTAGCACCCTGATCTTTTTCACTGGGTCATACACAGTTTACCCAAATCTCCATAACACTTTATCCCTGGATGTAAATCAGATTCACTGGCCTCTTCTTTCACTTTGACAGGCATCCCTCACGCAAGAAGCATCTCAAAGTAAGTCATTTCCCATACTGAAACTATAAATCTGCTGTCATAACCCTCTATATTGACATTTTAAAAGTTAAGTTAGTTTATCATTGGAAGGTTTCAGTTAGATTGGCAGCTTTACACTGATTATTTTCTGTTTTAATTAATTTTATGAATAGGCAACTCAGTAGAGAAGAAATCTGGAAGGGACTTATTTCTTGACTCTGTCAAACTGGACTCATTATTACATTGTGGCCTCAGCATGGAAATATTTGTAAGATCTTTTAATCAATAAGTGTAGTAATGAGCTTTGAAGAGCAGATGTGGCTTTCACACTGGATCAGCTTTGGAACAAGTTGTTGAATTAGACTCCATTCCATACACTCACCCCAATATTATTAATAATCCCATGCACTCACAATGAAAAGCAAATCCTATTTAATGAGGGCAAAGAATCACAAAATAGCAGTGTGAGAGGTATAGGGGGATGTGGGAAGGTTGTTCCAGAACATACCACTTTATATTAGTAATTGCTTTGGTTCCTTTTAGCACTACCAGCTGGAGACAGGACTCTGTAGTGAATCCCTCTTCTCTTGTTGTATCCATTTTCTACAGCAGGTTAGCCGAACAGGTAAATGAAGAATTGCTACCTTTGTACGTTTGCATAAAGCGCGGTAGTGTTACAGAACATAACTTTCTTAACCCTCCCATGTTTTAATGAAATAATTAAACAATGGACAGAAGTGACACTCAGTTCCTTAACAGCTACCATAATTTAAACAGTTTTTTTCTCCCAGTGTTTAGTGACACTGACTTATGAGTTTTCATAGGAATAAGTGTCTTGCTTGAAGCAGCATCATGAGTGAGTCATTATGAAGATACAACAAAGAACAAAATTACAGCCTCATAGCAATGACCCATAGAACACTGCACAGATATAAATCGGCTGCACTTTGAGATTTACAGTCATTTCTTCAGTGGCTTAATGAGCCTAGTGACAAAACTCTGTGTGAAATTGTTTTATCATGGTGAAGATAGATAATGACCTAACCAGATATCTTAAATTCCTGCATGATTATTTATTACCTTGTGAATGTGGAATTTCCCTCTAGGCATTGAGTATATTACCAGTGCTGTCTGAAAGATAGTAGCCAGTAATCAAGCATTACTGGACAGGTTCTGGGAATTCTGCATTAAGAAAAAAGTCTATATATCTATAGATAAATTTAATTAAAACTCAGAAAACAATAGCAATAGATACTTACCTTTTATTTTAGATTAAATATTCATAATTGTTTAATTATAAAGATAATATAAATTATGTCTTATAGTTTGAAGTGTGCACAGCTCCCAGTTAGAAAGTTGATCTTCTGCACATGACTATTCATCAAACCTAAAGCACTGAATTGAATGGAATCTCAGAGAACTCAATGCATTTTCTGGTGGTTATTTTACTCATACATCAAGGGCTTTAACTAAAAGAAATTTCAGGCCATTGCACAAAATAATTCTCAAGTTCTGAAATGCAGCAATTGTATTATCAGCCTTGAAATGGAGGTTCAGGATTTTGTGTGTTCAAGAGCCATGAGGTAATTCTACCCTTCTAGAACTCGAGTATCCCTAATATGGTTTTACACATCCGTTTAGGGATTCTCCTCACATACCCAAAATTCCATGGGTTAAAACACATTTTTTTGGAAAGCATGTAACTTATTATGCAACCTAGACAATTCTACAGTTGTGTTAAACATGCATTAATATGCTGAATTATGGTGACCATATCTGTGGGATCTTTGTTCCTTCTTTCTATTGATCTGCTTGAGTTACTCTATACAGCATAGAATAAAAAGTAAAATTTTAAAAATAAGTATTTGCTAGAGCCAAAGCATATTTTCTTTCTCCTAATCAGTGGTGATAACAATAATTTACCTGTTAACTTTTTGTAAAGGCAATCTGTACATTGTCTATTCCTTCTTATGTTTTAAAAACTATTTTTAAAACCGTACATGATTTCCTGCATGAAGAGTTGTTTGTCATCCCATAATAGGCCTATATAAGTCTGAGGTAATGTAATCTTTATTCTCCAGTTTCTTTTATTTTTCCCTCAGTGGTTAATTGTAGTTAAAATAGTAATACATGATACCAATAGGATTGTATAATCAAAATTTTCCTTATAACCTTCTTTCTAAATATATATTAGCATTTTGCCAGGTTTTCGCTTTTTTACTGAGATTCTAGATTTACTTTTTCAATAAAACCCATGCTGATGTAAATATTCCATAACATTTCATGGACTCGTCTTTTCAATGGGAACAATGCATGTGTCACCCAGAGGCCACAGCTTAATCCCAGTATGTACCACAGTTTAGATCACAGGCCTATTTGTTAAGCAGGTTGATCCCAGACTATTACATACACCAAGCATAATGTTACAGTTTCCATTATTTCTTTGGAAGGATCTTACTTCCTAGCTATTGAGACGATATAACTTCCTTTTCCTTATACCTACCAGTAGAGGAAGATTTTTTTTCTTAACTTGAATTAGTAGCACTGGAAATTATGTAGATTAAATAGCTACCTTAACCGAGCTCACTGAGCTGCTAAGAATTGTGGGTCAGGAATCAACCACAAATTACCCCAAATTAGAAACCCTTGCTCTGTGTTCCCCAAGAAAAATAGAGACACTAAAATATTCCTAAGATTGTGCTGTTGTAAACCAGTTATTACAGTGTTGTAAATAATCAATAAGTAGCAGCAAGGAAAAAGATATGACTCTTGACATGACCAAGATAAACTGGCAATTTCCTAAATGGTCTGATGTTTTCATAAGATCATATCTCACATGAACATTTTTCCCTTGGCCTTTGAAATTGTGCATAAAACACATCTTGCCGCAAGACTTGATCATGCCTCATCTAACCCCATTATGTATTTAATTAAGATATTAATGTGACAACTCAAAATGAATGTGCAATTAATTTGGTAGTTTAATGAAAGTGCAATTAATTTGGTAGTTTATTACTGATAGCCAAAAATATTAGCCCCTTTCTCCGCTTCCCTGCATCAGACAGTATGTGGTAAGTTAATTTTCACTGGCTATTTTAAGTACTTTTCTCTATTTCAGTATTTGTTAGTACTCTTCATATATCTTCTAAGAACCATTTAGAAATGCATCATTTAACCTTTTCTAAACAGAACACTATAATTTAGAAGTAAGCATTTTGCTCTTTCTGAAATTGAGCTCAGTTAACATCCTTCATATTTAAGCTCTGTGGCCCACTGCTCAATTAAATACTTGTTTTAGTAATAAGAGATTGGTAAACATCTATGATACTGGTCACAAATAGTTGGCATACTTAAAGTTTTTATTTAAATTCAAATATTAATAATACCATCAAATCCAGGTTTTTAAGATAGCTATTGCTGTCTAATGAACTACATCTTAGTACCAATGGAAAATGGTTCTACAGAGTTCAATTTAATTATAAGGGGTACTGTTAGGCATAGGAGAGCATGCCTGGAATTCCAGCACTAGGCAGGCTGAGGCAGGAGGATAACTGAGAGACTGAGGCTAGCTTGTGCTGCACAATGAATTCAAGGCCAGTTAAAGAACATAGCAAGACCCTGTGTCAAAACAAATTACACAGTACATACAAAATAGTTTTCAAAGACACAAAAATTCAAAAATTAGAAAGCATAAAATACAAATATTCAAATTACAAGATTCAACTAGATTATTCAAATGACACAAAACAACTTTTTAGCCTTCAATATAGATATTTAAATTTAGCAAGATGATTTATAAATCATAAAACAGAAAGAGACAAATAATCATTTAAAAACAATTAGTTGAAGTTATCCTTTAACATGTTCAAAAAAATCAATGAAGAATATATTATGAAAAATGTAGGGGGCTGGGGATATAGCTCAGTGGAATAAGCACCTGCCTAGCAAGCACAGGGTTCTGAGTTCGATCCCCAGTACCACCAAAAAAAAAAAAAAAATGTACTATAAATTGAAATTACTTTGAATAAAATTTTGAACCATTTAGAAATGACTCATTTAATGTTTTTAAAAAATTGAACAAAAGGCCAGATGTGGTGGCATACACCTGTAATCCCAGCACTTGGAAAGCTGAGGCAGGAGGATCTTTGCAAGGTCCAGACCAGCCTGGGCTACAAAATGAGCTCAAGGCCAGCCTGAACTGCATAGCGAGACCCTGTCTCAAACAAAAAAGATAAAAAAATCGAACAAATGTGTTAGAGTGATACACAGTATTTAAAAATTTATGATATTATTCAAAGTGATTTATGAATTTTATATCCAGATTTTATTTTATTTTATTGCAAAGATGTAGAAATACACTTCTTTTGAGTATACTGATTTTATATTCTGCAATATTGCTCATTTATTTTAATAGGATTTGAGGGGATTATCTGAGACTTTTCTGTGTAACCATTATATATGCAAATAAGATAGATTTTCTTATTTTCCAACTTTGAAATATTTTGACGTACTCACACACATTTTGCAGTATTTAATGAAGTATATGGATTAAATGTCAAACAGAAGACCAATTTTGAATTGCTGTGATAAACCTTAGTTTATTAGGTTTCTGATATCTTTTAGATGTGATTTACTAAAAATTTGGTTTTAGAAAATCATATATGTGGATTATTGATCTGAAGTTTCTTTGTTTTTATTTATTTTTCATGTATTATTTTAAAGGGAATAAAAAATGAAAAAAATAAAAACTATACAGAATTTCAAAACACGATGATATCTGGTGGCTACATTCACAGAAGAATTAAAAACATTTTACCACGATGCTATCAGTGTGCCTATGTGTACAGCAGCACAATTGTCATAGCTAAATGTTAGAAACAACACAAATACCCGTCACCCGAGGAATGGATAGAAAAGATGTGATAATTTATGTAATGGAGTTCTATTTAGGTATAAAGAAAGATAACTAGAATCTTTTATAGATAATTGGGTGTCACTAGAAGACCACACTCGTATGGTCAGATCTGCATGTGTAAACACTGTATTGTCTCCCTAGTGTAAGAACCTGAAACAGTGATTCAAATCTGAAAGGTATAATAGATATCATGAAAGGGAAAAAAAACTGCTAAATTCTTGGCCTGGTTGTATATCAGTGTAAAAATCTGTAATTTGTTGTGGAGCACAATTTTTATTCAGTATTGAATTTGATGTCTTATTATTTTACTGAGGAATTTTTTTGTTTCTAAATTCCAGAGACAAAATAGTCTGTAGTTTTGTGTACTATACTCTGCTAATTTTTATAACACTGAATTTATAAAATTAAAAATAACTTGTACTTCGTGGAATAGATATTCTTAAAATGGCATGAGTTCTTAAATGTTTGCAAAAGTCTTCAGTAATACATCTTAGACTAGATGTTTATTTCAATAACAAATTGTCTTTTGTATTCAAAAGTGAAATTATCTGTTGCTTCTTAACTGAGGCTTGATAGTTCACAATCTTTTTTAAAGGAGGAAAGATTTATTTAGCTTAAAGTTTGTAGAAGTTTCAGCTCATAATCACCTGGCTCCAAGGCAGGGTAGCACAAAGCAGAAGGGCACCGGTTCATGGTGGCAAAAGATAGCAAAAGCAATGATGGGGGGGGAGAGAGAGAGGAGAGGAGAGGGGAGAGGAGAGCGTGATAGTTCACACTTTTGAATAAACTGATCCTTTTTTTCTCAGTGGTAGAATGTATAAGAATAAAATTTTTATCATTTTTTATTATTCAATTTATTGTAGTAGAATTTGTTGTTATGTTTTTCTAGTTTAGTCCTAATATCAAAATTGTATCTTCACTTTCTGTCTCTTCATGTTTGTCAGCCTCGAAAATATATTAGTTTTATTTCAAGAAGGATTTTTTAATTTCATTAATAGTTTCTATTGCTCTTCATTATTGATTTTTATAGTCTCAATTACTTCATCCTACCTATTAACCTATAATTTTTACTGATTATTGTATTTGTTTTACTTTATAAGGAAGGACCTACAATTATTAAGATTTCTCCTCTGTCATTATGTAGCTTGAAGGCTAATGTTTTTGCTTTTAAAATATTTATGCTTCTGTAGATTGGATTTATTGTAAGTTTTAGATTCTTGAGATTGTATCAACTATGTTATCATTTTCTGATTTTAATTCAGATATTTTGATCATATAAATTTAATTTGATTATTAATTTTAAATGGCTGGAAGTCTCATTTTACAATATGCTTCTCATGTTTTATTTTGTTATTCTGTTAGAAATTCTGAAACATTTAAATAAGAAATTTTCATAAATTTATTTACTTCCTATGAACATTTTTTGTATTGAACATTTTTGTATTTTTTGTCAAAAATGGGAGTCATTTACCAGGCTTGTCATGTATATTTTCAGCTCTAGGGCTAGAGTTAGTCCTTTCTTTTAGGAACCCTGGTTTATTTCATGGAAAATGGGATTGGAAACCACCATATGGGTGCTAGGAGTCCTCCTTGTCACTGAGTTGTCTTGGTTCCTAGGCCCTCCGAAGCCACATATTCAAGAAATATATATGGAACACTAGCTCGTGACTATTCACACATCTGCATATACTACATCTGTAACTTTTTACAATTCTAATTCAATAACGTATGCACAGTTCTCATTATCTGTAAATTTCCATTCCAAAATTAAGAATCCTGATAATCATTATTTGCTATACATGTACATGTTTATTTGAAATGTGTGTATACTAATTAGTAATGAACTCTTACTCCCATAGGAAAAAAAATTCATCAATTACATTACAGTGTTTATGTACGAGGTTTGTTTTAAATCTTTATTCATACATATACCGCTTCTCCTCTTTACTTAGGTTAGCCCTTTTTCCTCTGTTTCCCATCAGTGAGGTTTTTCCCCCATATATTTGTAATATATTTGAGTTTTCTTGTCATAATCTGCATTTCTTCCTAAGGATTCTGGTATAGAAAATGTTTTTTTTTTTTTTTAGAATTTATACACATTGTAATTCCATTTTTGTACTGTAACTTTCTATGGGTATTGAAAAAATACATACTGTTATGCATCACCCGTTGCAGCATTAGAATAGTTGCAGTACCTTAGATATTCTCCATTCTTGATCAACTCAAACCTGAAGCCTGTACTTTCAAATTGACAACTGACAATAATTTTACATTCTCTGTAATTTTGCCTTTTCTAGAATATCAAGTTCTTGTAAATGACATATATTTAAATTATTATGTAAATATTTTTCGCAGCATTCAATATTAGTTTTACCATGAGACATCAGGGATATTTTTTTTTCTTGATCTTTCATATCTTGTAAAAATGTGATCAAGTAAATTCCACTTTGTTTCCATTTGTGATTTTGAAATTTCTTTAAAATACCATTCTTATGTATGTATGGTGTTATGGTTTGGGTCTGGATGTCCTCCTCCCTGCCAAAGCCTCATGCAGTCATGGGGAGGTCCTCTAGAGTCTGGAATGATGCTTTGTCTGGCGCTGGGATTATGGCTGTGCTGCACCTTCCCTGTGGCGAGTACTTTGCACACAGTAGAAGGAAAGGAAAGCGGCTCCCCCTCCACTGCTGCACCTTCCTTTCTATTCTTGCTGCTTTTGCGGTTTTCTCCCTGCCATGAACTGCTGCCCTCTGTCATAGGCCACCTTGCCTTGGAGCCAGCGAGTATGGACTGAAACCTCCAAAGACTGTTCGCTAAATAAACCTTTCCTTCTTTAATGTGGGACATCAAGTATTTCGTCTCAGCAATGAGACGAAAGTAACCAAGACATAAGGGATTTTTTGGGAAATTTTTGTAGTGATATAAATATTGGCTTAGATTTACTGGTTAATTAGCCTAAATTTCTTTAAAGTCCAGGATTTTTGACTAGTAATGAAAATATTTTATGGATATATTGTAGATAAAATTGATAATTTATAAAATAGATAATTACATCAAGAAAATGATTTCCCTGAAAGAACACACAACTGACTGGAAGAATCTCTGTTATGATTCTAATATAAGCACGTCTTTGTATCTGGAAGCTGGTTTAAAGAAATGTGTCTGGTTGTCAAGTTGACAAGGGGTGTAATGTTATGGTTGATATATTGTGTCAACTTGGGGAGTCTAGAGGTTTGGCTGAGTGATTCAGCAGGAAGCCAATGTGCTTACTTTGTATACATCCTGAGCCAGTAGAAGAGGAGGGCATAGAGACTATGTAAGAACTACACGTCCCCTGGTGGGGGTAGGCTGTTTACAATGTGAGGGAAGAGAAGAGGCTGCTTGCAGGCATTCCTCCCTTTTTGCTGGTTGTTTTGCTGTGCTCTGCTGCCATGAACAGTTTGCCCTCTGCCATATGCCACTCTGCCTCAGAACCAGCAAAGTATGAACTGAAACCTCCACAAACTGTAAGCTAAATAAATCTTTCCTTCCTTTATTTTGGGTGTTGGGTATTTTGTCTCAGGGATGAGAGAAAAGTAACCAAGACAGAATTTGGTACCAGTGGAGTGGGGTCCTTGCTGTGACTATACCTGACCATGTGGTTCAAGAGCCTTTGGAAATTGCTTGTGGGAAGAGTTTGGAAAGGTTCGGAGATGTCTGGTCAGAGCTTGGAAGCCCACAAGGCTGATGGAAATCCTGCCAGTAAAGACTGGGTTTGGAAGGTTTCTAGTGGAAAGAAGGACTGCATTGGTTGTTGGACTCCAGATGATGTGTGTTATGGCTTGGCAAATGTTTGCCTACATTTTGCGCATGTCCAAAGACTTTGCCTAAAACTGAGATTAAGGGCAGCAGCAAACTGATTAATCTGGCAAAAGAAATTTCAAGGCAGTCGAGTGTTGGGGTAGTGGCATGGCTATTGTTGGGGGCTTTTAGCCAGATTTATATTGACAATCAAGAGCAAAGAGCCCAGCAGGATGATTTAAAATGCTGTGAGTTTGGCCAGAAAGGAAGCTCCAGTAAAAGTGTGGACTGCAAAGATAAGGCTGAGGTGATCTCTATTGTTATGAAGGAACAAGAGAATGGAAAAGATGGCCTGAGGGAATCACAAGCAGCGAGTCTCTACCCTTTGCAGCCTCAGAACTGCAAGGGTGAAAGACCTTGCCTTGAGAAGCAAGCCAAAAATTGCCATGTTCCAGAATGGCGGTGGCAGTGGCAGCCACACCAGGTTCCAGAATGGAGGTGGCATAGAGAATTTGTTCCTCAGCATTGGATTCAGTGTGTCCAGCTATCAAGGCACTTGATCCCTATAGCCAAGAGAGAGGAAAGTTTCGCAACTGCTCCAGGTGGCAGCAGACCTTGGCATCATCCACGTGGCCCTGGCTTTAGTTGCAAGGAAAATGCAAGACTTCTGAGGTTAAAGAGGCTTCCACCCAGATTTCAGGCCTGGGAGACCAGGCAGTGTGCTCGTGAGGGGGCAATATGTGAGGCTGTGAGTGTGAAGCAAAAGGTGCCCTGGAGAGCTCTGAAGTTTAGAAAAGACAGGACTGTGGATCATCTGAGAAAAGCTGCAAGTGGGGAGCAAAGCAGGCCTAAGTGAGAAGCTGTGGAGGCTGTAACCACCAGAAGTGCCATAGGGATGGACTCACACAAGCCCTTTGGAGGTTACAATATGTCACAAGTTGCTTCAGATGATTCATATGGATTTACAGGACACAAAGTTAGCCCTGCTGGATTTTGGACTTGCTTTGGTCCCAATGCTCTATATTACCCTGTTGGTGCCTTTTGCAATGGTAATGTTTATTTTGTGCCTTTAAATGTTGGAAGTGTTTAATTTTCATTTGTATGGGGGCAAAATGTTATGGTTCTAATATAAGCATGTCTTTGTATCTGGAAACTGGTTTAAAGAAATGTGTCTGGTTGCCAAGTTGACAAGGGGTGAAATATTATGGCTGATATATTGTGTCAACTTGGGGCGTCTAGAGGTTTGGCTGAGTGATTCAGCAGGACGCCAGGGTGCTTACTTTGTATACATCCTGAGCCAGTAGAAGAGGAGGGCATGAAGACTGTGTGAGAGCTACACGTCCCCTGGTGGGGGTAGGCTGTTTACAATGTGAGGGAAGAGAAGAGGCTGCTTGCAGGCATTCCTTCCTTTTTGCTAGTTGTTTTTGCTGTGTTCTGCTGCCATGAACAATTTGCCCTCTGCCATGTGCCACTCTGCCTCAGAACCAGCCAAGTATGGACCAAAACCTCCACAAACTGTAAGCTAAATAAACCTTTCCTTCCTTCATTTTGAGTGTTGGGTATTTTGTCTTAGCAACGAGAGAAAAGTAACGAAGACAATCTCGATAAATTTGTACGTAAGTTGAGCAGATGCATAGGCTTCAAAACCTCCCATTCACCAAAGATTTCAGTAGATCAAGACTGATCACAGTAGAAGCAGTTCCTCCTAGAAACATATAAGCATAAAAACAAGGATTCATTTTTGGTGAATAGCTTCTGATTTTCTTATATACCAGTGATTCTAAGAAAATTTTTAATTTTATAATTGCAAAGCAAATTTATAGTAATCAGAAAGATCCAGTAATGTGAACATGTATCACTGCTACTATATTTAGTAAATAAAAGAAAAGAATAATTTGATACTACCCCCAGTGGCTGTAATCTTGCATTATTTTCTGTTGGCTGTAAGTGCAATACAACATTAGAAAGGAAATACCACACAGAGAGCTGTTCTCCTGCGAGAGAAAGAACAGCATCACAAAGGAAATTGGAGATAATGAGATAATGGAAATGTTTTCATTATAACGTAAATAATTACAATGAATAAAATTAAGCACAATAATTACAGAATATAATTAGAACTATACAGAAGAAAAATTAATATTCTAAGTAATTATGGCAAATATGCTCATCTACTGACTATTATACATTAAAAATAAAGACTATGAATATTTGAATGCAGATTTAGAGAATGCAGTTTGAGAATTACACTTGTATTGTATGCCTTTACCTTTCTTTTCTTTTTCTTTTCCTTTTTTTTTTTTTTTTTTTTTTTTTTTTTTTTTTTTTTTTTTTTTTTTTTTTTTTTTTTTTTTTTTTTTTTTTTTTTTTTTTGAGTCAAAGTCTCACTATGCCGCCCCAGGTCTACTTCAAACTAGCAGAGATTCTCCTGGCTCTGTGTCCCAAGTACAACAATAGGTATATGTACCACACCTGACTATGCTGTTATTTTAAAATATTTTACATGTAATATAATTCTATTTTTTCATTTTAAAGAAAATAGTACAAAAATGAAAAGAACAGAAGCAGAATACAAACAACACAAAGCAAGAACATTAGAAATGATGCAGGGTTTCAAACCAAATGATAGAGATTAAGAGTGGTTATTATATTACATATTGTTATCTTCATCAAATTTGCTCAGACTACCAGATGTAGGAATAGAAGATTGATCAAATCATTAAAAGGAATAAGAAAATAATAATTTAAAAGAACACTAGAGACAATACATAGTGGCCCTAGGCGGGATTGTAGGAATTCACCATTGGTTGTTATACTGGATAATGTTGTTGCCACATAATTTGTTCAGATTACTGGATAAGCATGCAAAATTGGTGAAAGCAGTAGAGAAAAAATCCTTTTAAACATCAACTGTTCCCAATAAACCATCAGACACCAACAGTACAGTTATATCATCTATATAGTTTAACTTAGTACTTTTTCTTCTTTCCCTTATCCCAGTTGCTCCTTCCTTTGAGTGGTTTCTTTCCCTTTCTTATTATCTATTGTACATTTTGGGTTGTATTTACTCTTTCATGTTTTTATATCAGGGAGACAAAGTGATGCTTACACATGTGAGTCAAATTTATTTAATTTATGAGTATGGACTCTGGTTGCATCCATTTACCTATAAAAGCCTCAAGAGTATCTTTTTATAGCTGGGTAACACTCCATTGTATAGAAATACCACATCTTTTTATTGATTCCACAGTTGATGGGCATTTGGGTTGTTTCCAAGATTTAGCTATGACAAATAGTGATGCTATAAACATGGGTGCACATATATCGCTGTGGTATGATGTTTTAAATTCCTCTGGAAAAATACCCAGAAGGGGAATAGCTGGGTTAAGTGGGACTTCAAATCCTAGTTGTGTGAGGAATCTCCAGACTGATTTCCACAGTGGTTTCACCAATCTACACTCCCACCAGCAGTGGAGAAGTGTTCCCTTTTTGCTATAGCCTCTCCAACATTTGTCATTGGTTGATTTCTTAGTGATAACCATTCTTTGTGGGCTCAGATGGAATCTTAGTGCTATTTTAATTTGCATTTCTCAAATGACTAATGATGTTGAACATTTTTTCATATATTTGTTCGCTATTAGTATTTCTTCATCTGAGAAGTGTGTGTTCATCTCAGATGCCCATTTTTGGATTGGGACTTTGAATTTTGGGGGCCTGATTGTTTTTATTTATTTATATGTTCTAGATAGGAGTCCCTTGTCAGAGTGGCAGTTGGATAAAATCTTTTCCCAATTCGTGGGTTTTCTCTTCAATCCATTGGTGATTTCTTTTGATGTGCAGAAACTGTTTAATAAGATGAGATCCCCGTTTTTGATTCTTTGAAATATTTCCTGTGCAGTTTGGTTTTTGTTCGTGAACTCTCTGCCTACCCTTATGTATTCAAGAGTTTTACCTACTTTCACTTCCAGTAGATTTAGTGTTTCTGTTCTGATATTTAGATCTTTGATCCATTTTGACTTTGGTGCATGGTGATAGATATGAGTCTAATTTTAGTCTTTGGCATGTGGAAAGCCAGTTTTCTGGCACCATATGTTAAAAAGACTATCTTTTTTTCCAGTGACCATGTTTTGCCCCTTTGTCAAAAATAAGATGGCTGAGTGTGTTTGTAAGCTGTGTCTGCATCTTCTAACCTGTCCCATTTATCTTCAGGTCTGTTTTTCTGCCAGGTTTGATTTTATCACAATAGCTTTGTAGTATAATTTCAAGTTAGGGATTGTGATGCCTCGAACCTTTCCTTTGTTTCCTAGGATTGTTTTTGCTATTTTAGGCCTCTTCGGGTTCCAGATGAATTTTAGGAATATCTTCTCTAGATCTGTGAGTTATACTACTGGAATTTTAATGGGGATTTCACTGAATTTGTACAACAATTTTGGGAGTATGGCCATTTTCACAATGTTGATTCTTCCTATCCATGAGCAAGGACTATCTTTCCATTTTCTGAAATCCTGTTTGATCTCTTTTTACAGAGTACTGTAATTTTCACCATATAGACCTTTTACTTCTTTTGTTATATTTATTCCTAATTATTTAAGTTTTTTAGATGCTATTATGAAAGGTATGGATTCACTGACTTCTTTGTCCGTCTGCTTGTTACTTGTGTACAGGAATGCTATTGATTTTTGAGTGTGTTGACTTTGTATCCATCTATGCTACTGAATTTGGTTATTAAATATATGAGCCTTTTGGTGGAGTTTTTGGGGTCTTCTATGTAGATTATCACGTCATCAGTGAATAATGATAATTTCACTTCTTCTTTTCCTATCCTTATTCCTCTTATTTCTCTCTCTTTTCTAATTGCTCTGGCTAATATTTCCAGAACTATGTTGAATAGAAGTGGTGACCATGGACATCCTTGTCTTGTTCCTGACTTCAAAGGGAAAGCTTTTAGTTTTTAACCATTTAGAATGACACTAGCTGTTGGTTTGTCATAGATGGCTTTTATCAAACTGAGGTAACGTCCATCTATGCCAATTTTCTGTAGGGTTTTTATCATGAATAAGTGTTGGAGTTTAAAGCTTTTTTTGCATCAAGATGATCATGTGAGTTTTGTCTTTTGTTCTATTGATGTGGTGTATTACATTAATTGATTTGCATATCCTGAACCAACCCTTCATTCCTAGTATGGATCCCACTTGGTCATGGTGTATAATCTTCTTAATGCTTTGTTGAATTCTGTTTGCTAGTATTTTATTGAAATTTTTTCATCTATGTTCATTAGGGAGATTGTCCTATAGTTCTCTTTCTCGGTTGAGTCTTTCTCTGGTTTTGATATCAGGATAATACTTGCCTCCTGAAATGAGCTGGGGAGAATTCTTTCCTTTTCAAATTCCTTGAAGAGTTTGAGAAGTATTGGTGTTAAATCTCCTCTAAATTTCTTGTAGAATTCAGCTGTAAATCCATCATGACCTGGACTTTTCTTCATTGGTAAGTTTTTTTTATTACATTTTCAATTTCGTTTAGAGATATAGGGTTATTCAAGATTTTTATATCTTCTTCACTCAGCTTTGGTAGTTCATACATATGAAGAAATCTGTCCATTTCCTTTGTTTTCCATCCTGTGAGAGTAAGATTTTCAAAGTAGGTACTCATGATCTTCTGAATTTCTGCAGGATCTGTAGTGATTTCATCTCTTTTATTCCTTATTGCATGTATTTCAGTTCGTTCTTTCCTCTGTTTAATGAGATTGGCTACAGTTTATCGATTTTATTTATTTTTCAAAGAACCAACTCTTTGATGCATTAATTCTTTGTATTGTTTTTTTAGTCTCCATTGCATTAATTTATGCCCTAAGCTTTATAATTTCATGCCTTCTCTGGGCTTTTGGTTTGATTCAGTCTTCTTTTTCTAGAAGGTTGAGGTGCAGCATAAGATTGTTCATTTGTGCTCGTTCTGTTTTCCTGAGATAGGAATTTACTGCTATAAATTTCCCTCTGAGGACTGCTTTCATTGCATTCCACAGGTTCCTATAAGTTGTGTCTACATTTTCATTTGATTATATATAGTGTTTAATTTCTTCTTGGATTTCATCTGTGACCCATTGATTGTTCAGGAGGGTGCTGTTTAATTTACATGTGTTTATGGAGTTTTTGCAATTTCCTTTGTCAATTAATTTCAAATTTCATTGCACTATGGTTCAATAGTATGCATGAGATAATTTCAACTCCTTTGCTTTTCTTTAAGCATGTTCTATGTGCTAGCGTATGGTCTATTTTAGAGAATGTCCCATGTGCAGCTGAGAAGAATGTGTATTCTGATGCTGTTGGGTGGAACACTCTGTACAGGCCTACTAAGACTGTTTCACATGTGTGGTTTATTTCTGTTATTTCTTTCCTAATTTTTTGTCTAGTTGATCTATCTCCTTTTGATAATCAGGTACTGAAGTCTCCTGTTATGATTGTGTTGGTGCTTACTTCTTTTTTCATGTCTGTTAAACTTTGTCTTATATATTTGGGTGCTCCTGTGTTTGGTGCATAGATGTTTATGTTTATTAGTGCTTCCTCTTGAAGTTTTCTGCTCACAAGTACTTAGTGACTTTCTTTATCTCTTTTAATTGTTCTTGGTTTGAAGGTCCTATTGTCTGCAAACAGAATAGTCACAACTGCTTTTTCTGGGTACCTGTCGCATGGAGTATTATTTTCCATCCTTAATTTTTAGTCTATGAGTTTCCTTCTGAATTATATGTATTTCCTGTATATAACATATTGTCAGATTTTGTTTCTTGATCCAATCTGCCAGTCCAGTTCTTTTGGTTGGTGAATTGGATTTGTTTACATTGATGGTTATGAGTGATACGTATTGGCTTATCTTTGTCATGTTGTTTTCCTGCTGGTGGTTTCTCTTATTTCCCTCTGCTTAATTGTTTGCTCTGCTTGGTGTTTCCTTTCTGTTGTTCTTAAAGTTATGTTTGTCCCTTTCTAGGATATCTTTTAGAACTCTTTTTAGGGTGGGTTTGGCACTCATGGAGCTCTTCAGTTGATTTTATTGTGGAAATATTTTATTTCTCTGTTAATTTTGAAGGATAGTTTTACAGGATACATCAATCTGAGTTGGAAGTTGTTTTCTTTCAGGACCTGCAATATTTCACTCCAAACTTTTCTTGACTTGGTGCCTTGTGCTGAAAAATCTGCGATGATTCTGATTGGCTTTCCTTTATAGGTGATCTGTTTCTTTTCTGTCACAGCTTTTAATAATCTGTTCTTTTGTGAATTTCTGGGATCTTGATTACTATATGTGTTGATATAGATTTATTTTGGTTATGGCTAATTGGAGTTCTATATGCTTCACTTACCAGGATGTCAATTCTTTTTCCGTGCTTGGGAAATTTTCTGCTATTACTTCCACAAACAGTTTTTTTTTATATCAATTGTGCTGACACCTGCTGTTTCATTGATACCTATCACTCTTACATTGAGTTTCTTTGCTTCATCTTGTAGCTGTTGAATTGTTATCTCTTGGTTTCTTGTTACTTTTAAAAGATTCTTTCTTTCATGGTCATTCAAAACAATGCTCTCTTCAAGGTCTGAAAGTCTATCTTCAGCTTCATTTAAGTGTTTTTTCCAGCTTTTAATGGAAGTGTTCATTTCCTGGATATCTGTTTGAATCTGCTTTATGCATTCCTATTGTTTCCTATGCTGTTCATTCAAGGTGTCCGTTAATTTACTATGTTCTACTATTCTTTTCCATATCTTCTTTAGATGTGCTAAGCAATTCTTTCATTATTGTTATCATTTCTTTTTTATCTCAGGCATTATTTCAGATATGATATCCTCTATGGATTGATGGAGTTGTTTCTTTACTTCAGCTGCTATCATTTCAGAAATTCTAGGTGTATGACTTCCAGGCTCATCTGTGTTGATATCTCCTGGGTTTATTCTGGGAGAAGTAGAGGTCTGAGATTGCATTCTGCTCCTTCATTTTGTCATTTTCAGAGATGCAGGGGTTCTATCGAGCTCAGCCTCACTCCCAGGGTGATGTCATATTAGCATGACAAGGATGCAAATGTCCTTCATGCTTGGTGTGACACCCTCAGTAGTGTGTGTGTGTATGTGTGGGCAGGGTGTGATCCCCAATGCTCCCACAGTTTTCTATGGCTCAGCTTGGTTCTCACTCAAGGTTCCCCAAGCTGTCCAGGTTTCAACCCTGTTTCCACTGGGGTATAGTAGTGGGTGGGTGGTGGTCATTTTGTTTCCATACATTGCCACAACGCCACCCAGTTCCCACACCAGAATAGGGGTAAGTATGCAGTCACTGAGTCCCCTGAAACTGCCTGAGTTTCCACTTAGCTCCCCTGAGGGTGTGGGGAGGGGACAGTGAGGAGCACCTGTTATGGCAAAAATCGGGTCAAACTCTGCAAGAGATCAAAGAATTCATTCAGAACAAATGGAGTCTTAATTAATTTCAATTTAGAACCAACTGGACCGATCAATGCCCCCCATTCCCGATCAGAGAATGTGGCCCTTAACTGCCTTTGTTCTCACCTTATATACATTTTTGGTTTCCATGGTAATTGATTGGAATGTTTAGGCCTGGCCACAGTTGTTTACCTTGCATCATGTGACCAGGTCAGGCTCTGGGCTCAATGATATATACTTTAACAACTCAGGCAAGGAGAAGAATTCCAGGACAAAGTCAGAACTGCAAGGTTAACTCTTTACAACCCTTCCAGGATGTTTCTCAAGACACATTTTGAGGCTTGTCTATCTTAAAATGTTGGGCTAAAAGTCGCCGCCCCTTACAGTCCCAAGGCCCTTGAGGTTGTCTGGGGCTACCTTTTCCTCCCAAGCTGGTGGGGCAGAGGTGGAGCTGGCTCCCCGGAATTCCCAGAGCTGTCCAAGGTGCAACTGTCCTCCGATGGGGGAAGAAGGGAAAAGGGGAGGGATGGGGTGTGGACCCCAGCCCCCTAGAGCTGTCCAGGTCTCTGCCTGATCCCAAGCTGGTGTGTGGGGGAGGCAACAGTTCATCGGAGTTCCTGCCACTGTCCCAGGTGCAGCTTCTGTAATATAATTTTAAATCTGTAATTTTTACTAACACAGGGCTGGAGGTACAGCTCAGTGGGCTAAGTGCTTGCCGCTAAGCACTAAGGCCCTGAGTTCGATCCCCGGTCCCGGAAAAAAAAATTTTTTTTACTAACATACTGTGATACCAAAGAGCATTATATTTTTCTGAATTACTTTGAAGGAAAAAAGTGAGTTGGACAATGTTGCATTTACTTCTTTATTTTACAATAATGGTATTAATTATAATTATGCATTACTGAATCCTTAAGTATAAGACAGTATCACGATAAGGAATAATACATATAAGTAACAGCATAATTTTTGAAGTTTTGAGACTAATAGTAAAATTTCCTTTTTTTATATTTTTCAATAGATTTTGAACTTTGCTGTTATTGTGCATATACAGGAATTTGTAGAGAAATTAACTGTGGTGGACTGACAACTGGTGGTCAACTTGCAACACCCAGCTGAACTGAATCAGCATGGTTGGTGCTGGGTAAGGAGGGTGTACCTGAGGATTGTTGCTAACAACATAAAAAAGAGAACCAGAGGAGCAGTTAGGGGGCTGTTAGTTCTCTCAGTGTTGTTGGTTCTCCTGGAGGAGCTTGTCATGCTGGTCTCACTGATATGAACTTGGCTGTTCTCATTGTCAAAGGAGTTTGGAACCTGGCTGTCCCTGAGAATGGCTATGGTTCACTTTGGAGGAGCTCTGGTCCTTACTTTGAGCATTGCCTCCTACCTCCAGAGGGAAAGATAGTACAATGCTTATTGTCCTGGAGAAGCTTGTTGCACTGGCTTTCCTGATATAGACTTGGCTGTTCTCAGCATAGGAGGAACTTAGAACCTCACTATTGCTGAAGATGGCTGTGGTACTTTTCAGTGGAGCTCTGGTCTTTACTTTGAGAGGTGCTTCCTGGTTCCAGTGCAGATCCCTCAGCCTGCTAGCACAGATCCTTCATCCCATTGGCACAAACTTCCAAGCTTCCAGCTACTTTTGGGCCTTTCCAGCACAGATCCATGAAGTATAGTGATGGGCTCTAGGTCTTCAGCTGGACTCACACAGGCCATTGCCATGGGATCAAGGCCTTCAGCTGGATTCTTTGGGTCTGTACTGTGTGGACAGATTTCCACACTCTTTTGAACTTGACTCTTTGGGTCACTTATTATAAAATAATCCTATAAATTATGTGTCCTGAATTGTATTGTTTCACTTGCAAACCCTGACTACAACATTAATTTATAGTGTATATTTTTCTTTCTTCATTTACTCAAGTTTAAGTTCCCTTGCCCCAGGGCTTTTTGCCTATTACTAATCATGAACAGGTTAGTTGCTTATATAACAGGGTTATTTTTTTCCTGGCCTTTTTCTCTTTAAAAGCCTCTCTTATTTTGAAGAGCATTCTAGTCATGATGGAAAGAAAAAAACTACATTTGAAGACAAAGAAAGGAGTTTCACAGATGGAACTCAGTGGAACATACTGGTTCTCTCCTGGCTTGAGAGCTGAGTTCAGTTTATCTTCACGAATACAGTGGAAGCAACAATACCTACAGTGTCGTTGAAAGCAGGGGTGGTGCACTTTGGAAGGTGTATGTAAGCTGTGGAGTGCTGGTGTCAGTACTCTTCATTTTCCACAAAGGGGCAAAATCAGAAGCATTGACAGCTTTATCTCACAAACATAGACAATAGGATCAGATAATAGTTCCAGTCATGATAGTCCCAGTCTGGGAACTGCACAAATGTCCTCTTCTGGGTAAACAGTTAAATAGATTTGGGTATATGAACACGGTAACAATTTAGATTGCAAATGTATCCCCAAAGTCTGATATCTTAGCAGTTGTCTTTTTAGGAGGTGAATGGATCAGGGGACACTATCCTCTGTAGGCCAGTCTACTGCAGAACCCAGAGCTGAATGTGTGGACAGGAAGTAGGGCATGGCTGGCCATCATGGGTCCCTGAGGACAGGACCTGAAAGTTTGTATTATTTCCCGGGACTCCGCTTTTCTTTCTCTGGTTCCTGGGGGTGAATAGCGTCCCTCCGCAGTACCTGCCATCATGCTCTTCCTCCTTGCAGTCAGGCAACCATGAACCGAACACCTTAACAGGTGAGCCAACATCAACCTCCTGCTTTAAGTTGCAGTTCACTGGTATTTCGTCCCAGGAAGGAAAAAGTGACTGACACATATATTGCAAAATACCTCTAAGCAATATGAAGAAATGAAATAATGATACAGTAACAACTTGAATAAACCTCAGGGCAATTGTGCAAGGTGAAGTCTTCAAATATATATATATATATATATATATATATATATATATATATATACACCCATCTATATATTCATATATATATTGCATCATTTGATTATATCAACTGTAAAGAAATTATAGAGGTAGATTATATTGATCACAGATGAGGGGTTGTGAGCTCACAAGATTAGAAGTGATTGGCTCCATAAATGCATAGAATGAATGAGACTTAATCATGTTACACAGATCAAAATATTTTCTGTGTTTCTATTTGAACCAAGGTATACAAATGAAAAAGTTGCCTATTGTCACAGACACATACAAATGCTCAAATGAGTGGGTGGAGAAATGCAGTTTTAAATATAAATTATGTGAATTCTATTTCTGTCTTAATTATTCATCATTACTTATGTATGATGTGAATGTTGCTTGGAGATATATATACAGGAAGTGTATGTCTCTGCATTTTCTAGAAATACTGTTTCAAAATACAGCACTTATTTTGTAAAGACTATGGAAAGTTTGATATTTTCTGCATTGTATACTTTTCTTTTTTCCATGGTTAATAAACTATCAATTGACTCAGCTCTTTTTTAATGTAAAATTATGTGTATATATTTATTGTACAATTTCAGAATAATTTTGTGGGCATCTAAATAATTTTTATAGTACACATTTATCCTACAATATTTCACCTAGAGCAGAGCAAATATAATATGATCTGTTGCTTAGTGCTGATTTCATATGAAATTTCTAGCACAATTTGTTTTATAACATTGTATGCTTCATTAATCTATGATTTAGAGTTGCTACCATGCAAAGCTGCTCTAAAAATGCATCAAATTTGTCCTGTGAGAAACAAGTTTTGGGGTAGGATGGATATTATGATGACAGAATTATCATTTCTGGCTTTTCAGAACTGTTGTTTTCACTGGAAGACTGGTTTTATTTGGTATGTGGAGAAGACAAATCAGCATAGCAAAGACCAAGGAGCACTGACTTCAATTAATGTGAATTTCTCATAGAGGTTAAGAATATTTTATTTACTTCTAGGCTAGATATCATTAAATGAAGTACTGGAATGCTTTTATAAAGTTAAGAGGAAAGGAGATAGTCTACTAAGACAATGTGAGTCAGAAAAAAATCATGATGTTGTTATTCACTATATGAAGGTCCAGCAAATAGTAAAACCTTTAAACTAGAATCTTAGCTATGCATAGTAAATCTCCGGATAAGTTGAAGCTCACATTTCTCCTTTAATATGGTACAAATACAGTGAATTGTTATTTCATATAAAGTGCATATGTACATTCATCTTGAGATTATGCCCAAATAACAAAACATAGCATTAAGACATATCATACATCATTTTAAAATTTGATATGGATACTTTAAAGGAAGTGTATGCAGCTAAAATCCAATCTTTTCCTTGCAGGTAGTTGTAGTTTAAACTGAGAAAGCAAAACAGAAATATTCTTGAAGATGTTTCCAGAATTTAACCCCCCTCTATTTTTCCTTATTTAATCTTTGCACCAATATTTTATTACATTTATTACCATACTCATTTTAAATAATAAATTTTTATATTGAAAAGAATAAGTAAACTGAAGAAGTTTAAATTGCTTTTCCATGGAATATTTCAAAGGATAACTCTATTTCCTACCAAAGTTGCTAAGAAGACTTCTAGTAACATAGGAACTGGAAAATAACAAAAAAAAAGAAAACCCTACAGAACCTTATAAATTTTCAGTATAAAAAATTGAAAGTCTGTATAATATGTTATCAAATCTGTATTTTTGAAAATGTATGCCTTTGCAAAGCATTCATCATATAAATCATTAACATACCAATTACAAGTCAGTGTTTTTCAAAAAATTGTAAGCGAGTTAAAGAATCCGGAATTAAAATTATTCTAAACTATAATTCTCATTAAGAGTAGTATAAATTGTCTGGTTAAAACATAGAAATGGAAACATAATCGTAGTTAAAATTACCAGAGCCTTCATGGCTACGATGAATCATTTACAAGAGAAAACAAAAGACAAAAATAACCAACCAGATACTGATGAAGAAGAATAAAGTTAGAGAACTGACACTATTCAACTGGAATATGTCCTATAAAGTTGCAGTAATCAACATGGTCTGGTGTTAGTAATAGTTATCAAATACTTGCATGAAACCAAATAGAGTGCTCACAAAGAGATCCACATAATTAGTCAGTTACTCTGATGAAGGAAAAAGTTAATTCAATAGAAAAGGGGCGGTTTTCTATTACTGGTGATAGAACAATTGTGGCACTCATAGAAATAACAATTATTGTCCAATAACAATTATTGTCCTTAATGTGGTATTGACCCTAAATCATTAACAAAACTCCAAATACATTCTATATCTACATATAAAATACCAAGCTATACAACTTCCAGAGTTGCAGATAAGCAAGGTGAACCAACAGAACACTGGAGAAGATACAGAGAAGGTAAATAAGCCTATGAAACAGACTACTATGCTATATCAATACATGAATATCAGAATGGCTCAAAGGTAGAAAATTTGCAACACCAAATATTGTTGAAGAATTGGGACAAGAAAAATTGTCCTTCATTTTTGGTGAGAGTGCAAAATAGTACAGAATATTTGTAATAGCTAGTTATTTTCTAATAAGGCTAAATAGAGTCTTACCCTATGATTCAGCATTCATTTCTCCAGAGTTATACCAAAATGAGTGGAAAATTTCTGACTGTGCAAAAATCTGTACACGCAGTAGCCTGAGTCGTAATTGCCAGAAATTGGAAGCAAGTAAGATATCTTTCAATAGGTTACTGGATTAAAATATGGTACAATGCATCTCTTCAATGAGATAGTGTTCTGTGATAGAAACAATCTACTAAATCTATATACATGTAGATGGATATTGTGCACCTCTAAGACAAATACAAAACTCTGAAAAGTCTAGTTACTGAATGATTTTAATCCGTGACTCTCTAGAAAGGACAATTCTGTATAAGTAAAATTACCACGGTGGCAGAGCTACACTGGGAGGATAAGTACACGGGTTCCAGCGGACATGTGTTGCAGTGAAACTGCTCTTCCTGTATGATGCTCTCATGGAGAACAAATGGCATTATGCATTAGTCATAACCCATAGAAAGGCAACAACACAAATAATGTTCCATGATGCACACGGTAGAAAGTGATTAATAATACCAGTTGCTTCATGACCATACCCATACAATATTGTGACTCAAGAGAAAAGAAAATGAACTCTTACATCAGTTTGAAAATTTTGGGGGGAAACTATCTGATTCTCGGTCACTTAGATGATTACTGAGTCCAGAAATGTAAGGTTCTGTGATTGGCCCAGCTTGACCACATGATCTTTAATTCATCCAGAAAATGGTGTATTTTTTAATGCAATAATCACAAACCTAATGTGCCACTGGCAGCTTCACCCACAGGCAGTATTCACATCAATATTGACTCATTAACTGCAACATATGTAGTACAATAGTGCAATTTGCTAAGAAATACAGAAAATGTTGGGGATTGTTAGAATGTGGGGATTTTACTGTTGTTGATCAGTTTTTCTACAAACCCAATACTGCTCTTAAAAATAAAACGTAGTAATATAGTTTAATATGAGTTTTTTCTTGTATATAAATGTTAGAGTAGAAGGAGAAATAAAAAGAAGGTTCGTACTGAGTTCCTATGTGATTTACCCAAGGGATAGGACACATTTGATAGATTCTATCATTTCATTATTGTCTCAGATTTAGAGACTTCTGCAGAGGTGTTGCTCCTTGTAAGTTTCTTAGTAGCTTTGTATTTCGGACCACATGCAGACAAGTGTGCTTCCGGGAATTTGTCATTGCATCAAACGAGCTTGGAATTTTTGTTTTGTAAGTGGTAATTGGTTTATTCTGATTAATCCGCATTTTTCCCAAATTGATCTGAAATTTTAAATTAGACGTCTGGCTATGGTTAGGAATGAACTGGAGGCCAATAAATACAGAGACCATCTGTTTACCCCTTCATGTAGATTCCACTAGGGAGCACATCCTCTTGTGAGGATTGCACTTCAGTCTAAGGAAGTCCCCGGAGAAAGGAATGACCTTTACTCCACACACTGAAGCTAATCCTCCGATCTGTCTCATCCACACCTGCAAAAGCTTTGCCAAAAGATGCTTATTTATTAATAGTCTAGGTAACAAAAGGGACTTGAAGTTTCATTTACAGAAAACCAGAAAGTTTGGTGTGCTTTTCTGTAACATTTATACAGTTCAATGTTAAGTATATAACTCTCTATATTTTTTATCTTTGGGTCTTTCACAAGTCCTCTATTTCCATTTACTGCACAAGCTTGGACCAGTTGCTTCATGACCATACCCATACAATATTCTGACTCAAGAGGAAAGAAAATGAACTCTTACATCCGTTTGAAAATTTTCAGGGAAAACTCTGATTCTCAGTCATGTAGATAATTACTGAGTCCAGAAATGTAAGGTTCTGTGATTGGCCCAGTTTGAACACATGATGCCTAATTCATTCAGAAAATGGTGTATTTTTTAATGTAATGATCACAAAACTGCCATGCCATTGGAGGCTTCACCCACAAGGCAGTATTCACAGCTGGAGTTTCCTTCAGGTTTTTCTTTCCTTTTTTTCCCATTCTTCTAAGAAGCATACTTAGAATTTTCTTTGTATATGTTCCTACTCCTCCTTTTTAGGATGAGTATGTCTGTAACCTTGTCTAAATTCGGTTCTTAAAGCTATATTTTAAAAGCCTACCCCATATTGTGTATTTTATCATTTTCAATTAAGTCTTCTACTTGTCCGTATTAAATGATAATGTGAAAATTCTGTTCTCTCTTTTTTTTTTTTCCCATTAATTTGTGCTCTAGTTTTGGCCTCCACAGACAGTATGATACAACTTCTTATCCTCTGTTTTTTGGTTTTGTTTAGCAGAGGCAGAATTATACAGGAGGCAAATGCTCGCCAAATTTATAAATATTTTTATATTAAACTCCTCCATTAACCCTTAAATAGTCCATGCTGGGACTCCTGAGTAAAATGTAACTATATTTTGCAAGGAATTAAAAGTATTTAATCTGATGGGTTAGGTTCTCTGGTTACAGGCAGATGATACAGTTTTGAAATTCAGATATTACTGAATCTAGAAAGATAGTGGCCTCTAGGAGTTGTAAAGTTAATTTTAAATAATTTAGACCCTGTTTTATTTCTGTTCCTCTCATTTAAAATCATAAAATTTATTTCTGATTCCTTTTGTGTTTCTTATCTCCATGAGAAATGCTTCTTGAGGCATAATTTACATATAGCAAAAACGACACTTGTAGTTTTGACAAATTTCTATAGTATCACAACCAGTATAAACATGATGATTTTAATGAGGAAGATGAAAATGGTCCATCAGCCAGGCCTAGCTGAGCCCTGAGAATCAGTGACTTCTTTCTGTGCCATCCAAGATTTACCACTGCTTTGTGGTGATATGATTCCCTTATCAGAGTATTCACCCACTTGAACAGTGCTATTTAGTAAGCGGATAATACCTTCACAGATATGTGAAGCCAAATTCAGTCCACTTTGAACATTTTCTCAACTTCCCAATACACCCCATATTTTGTAGCAAGCCTTTAAACGGGGTACAAACTCCCTCTGTGACTGCAACTTTCACCCAGTCCAAGCTGACACTTTATCCTGCATTTGGCTTTTAAGAACGTCTTAAAAGTTATGCCGATTTGGGGGTTTTTACTTGCAGAGCACAAGTGTCAGCCTGTGGTGAAACACATCAACTTGCCTTGAAATTTGGTGTGTGTTTGTCTGTGTTCTCTGCTTTACGCTGGGTTCAAGACAATTACGAGTTTGTAGCTTTTCCATACTGTTTTCTTACTAACAGTGAAAATATCATTCTCCTTCGATTTCTTCATCTCACAATGGATCGATGCTTCAGCTGTTCTTTCTTTCTAAATTAGAATCAGTGTGATTAAATCTGCTCCATAGAAAAATATTCCTCATAGCATTACAGCTAATGTAAAACATGAGTAATTTATTCTGAACGGACATGCTGTGTTTTGTGCTTTCCTGGATTCTTTTTTGTTTTGAGAAATACAAACTGGAAAAAAAAAAAAAAGGAAGCCTAATTAGACTCAGGAGTAAATCGCCTCACAACTGTGTCTGGTTTTCAGAGAAAACAACCCTCCTTCAGTTTCAATACAATCATGAGAAAAATTTGGTCCATTCTGTGATGGTTGGTTTGCAGAGCCCATTACTTCATAATCCTTACTTCCACTGAATGGCAGTTATCTAAATATTTTGAGCTGAATTTTCAGAAGATTAAAGTGGAGCCTGTGGTGTGACTGTCATCGGCCAGCCTCTCCAAACATCCGGTTAACGAAGACAGTGTCATTTTGCTCACTCCCATCCTGTGTGGAGCACAGAAAGCCACAGCGGGGTCAACTGAAGAAATGTGATACGTCTGAGGCTGAGGCAGGGGCATCAACACACAGTTTGCCTGTGATTAGTGTAACAAAAATTAGGAAGAGGGAGTTCTAGTGATTATGAGTTATGATTTCCAGCCACTTTGGACTCTTCCCGAAGTAGCCCCTCCATGGTTGACTCTTCTCATTCTGCAAAGGTAGAGAGCCTTTTCTGCTGGTGTGTTTCACCTCAAGGGATTTTGGTGTTTCTGATCAAGCTTTGATAAATTGATAAAATGGGAAAGCCGCTTCAGTGAGAGACACTTTAAGATTCACCCCCAGTACTGATTAAGATGTAAAACTGAATAGAGATTCCCTGATTTGAATGCTGAAAACATTTATTTTTAAATTGGATGGATGTGCTAATTGTAGAACAGAATATAAGTGGAATGGAACTGAATCAACTATTTGAATAATACCAGTGGTCCCATCAGCCTAAGAAATTGACACTGACACTTTACTATTTCCTTTGTTCTTCACATAGTGGCATAAGAAAATAATTTCTTTGATGAAAAATTAATACTAGTGCTCATGGAACTAGAATTCTCTTATTTCCTTTTTTCATACAGAACAGTAAAACATGAAGATATATTTATTGTTCTATCACTGCTCATGTTCTCACTGTAACTGAAAATACAAAACATTAAAAAAATACAGAAAACATTTTTTAGAATCTACATAACAATGTAAATTTATTCATAGATTAATATGCTAAAATAGCTTATCTTAAAATAATGTAATTCCATTAATATCTATTCATAATGTCAGATCTTATATGCTTTAGAAGTACATGTAGCAAAAACAAGGTTTCACTTGATTTCCTATCAGTGAATAGAATGGTTATTTCTATATCTGAGAAAAAATTTCCAAGCTTTCTGGTTCTATAACTTATTGTAAAGTTTAAATCATACTTCAGGTATAAATGAAAAGTTCTGTGGAAATGCTCAGTGGATTGAGTTCACTAAGCACATATAGATTTGATTTTCACAAGGTGAAGTACTGTTCAAGGATGTGGAAAAATCTATTATCATCTTTAGTTTTAGGAGAGGTTTTGTCATACATAAAAGTTACATCTGATAAATGCTACAGAGATCTTAACACATTATTTGCAAAAATGCTCTGTTCAATTTAATATTTTGAAAAAGACTAGGTAGACTTATGGAGATAGTGCAATTACACAGTGTTCCTATGCTTTTATTTGCTTTATGATGTTTAAATCACATACATCCATCTATTTCTTTCTGGAAAGTGAAAGTGCTTTTCCGGGAGCAACAGAAACACTATGAAGAGATGTGCACCGGGAACCAGAAATTACCCTATGGTGGTGCCGCGCTCACACTTTTAGCTTTGCCAGCTCCACCCATCATTAGAGGTGTCGATAGTGTTATGATTTCAATCCAAATTGCTTCCCCCAAGTCCCAGGCATTCAGGGGTGAGCTGTGAGGGAAATAATTGAATCATGAGGGCTCTCACTCATCAAGTGGTTTAATATCATTATGAGATATTTATTGGATGGCCCCTGAGGAGATGGTGAAAACTTAGGCATTGGGGGTCTCATGAAGAAGTAGATCAGAAGGACACAATTTTGGGGAGTACTTCTGGTCAGACTTTGCCTCTCTGGTGTTTCTGTGCTCTGCTTGTTACCTACCATGGGGCGAGCAACGTTCCCCTGCTGTGCCCTCCCCACAGGTTTTGCCTTGTTACAGGAACTGAGGTAATGCAGCTGGCCAACTCTGCGCTGATTCCTCTGAAGACATGAAATTAATCTTTCTAACGTACGTTGTTTTGCATAGATGTTATCCCACAGTGCCAGAGAGCTGGCTAACACAACTGCTTACTCAGATCTTGCAATAGTAAGGAATCCACAGCTATCACATATTTCACTGCAAATACAACTGAAGATGGGAAGGTGGAAGCAAGGCCAAGAGAAGTGACAAAGTCCCTAACATCGGTGGTGGAGCGTGTTAGGTTTCCTCTGCGCGATCTTAGAATCCAGATCAAGGGAAAAACAGAAGAGCTGAGAATTACTGACCAACTCCTGGACCCTTTTTAGATTATTTTTATAGGGGTAGTAATTTGACATCTCAGGCATTTGCTGCAGAGATTTTGAGCCAAAGCTTTACTTTTACCTACAATTGGATCATTGTATACTTACGTATTTTAAGTTTCTCTCTTCACTGTTTAGATGTTTAATGACATGCAGTTATCTCCATAGCCAACTGCATTGGAGAAATTATTAAATATTTGCGTTACATTAAATTTTTTGTGGATTCAAAGAGTAAGTTCCTGTTTAGGAAAGGGAAGCACAGAGAAAAAAATGGTGACTGAGTGCTGATTTTGATAGGAAAGAGCGTGATTTCTGATTGTTTTAATGGTAATATGTAGGGTAATACAAACTACAACCTATCTTTTAAATTAGTATATTTGAGGATTAAGAAAATTAGTGTATTTGAGCACTGCCACCAGAAAAGAAACTGGATGGTGTCTCCTCAGTAGACATGAATTGAAAATGTGTCATGTGAGGCAGGCATGCAGGTACCTGCCATGTTCCCACAACTCGAGGCCTAGACCAGAGCACATCAAAGTCAAGCTCAGCGTCAGCCACTTAACCTTTTACTGAGACTCTGTCTAAAACTATGTACTAAAATCATTGCTTGTAATGTAGCTCAGTGCAAAGGCCCCGGATTCTATCTCAAGTACCAAGAAAAAGTAAAATGAAGTATCATTTGTTCTGAATGTCACAGGCATCAACTTCACATGCTCATTATGCAAGGTAAGAATAATAATTTGAGCTAGATAGTAGATCAGTGAAACTGTAGGAGAATTTCTTACTATTCGTTTTAGTAATAATTACATTTTTATTCACTTTAGATACATGGTCATATTTTCTTTTATAACTATTTGCATATCATTGTTTTTGTTCTTTTTTGGTGTCAGGAATTGAACTCAGAACCTTGTGCTTGCCAGGCAGGTGCTTATGCCTCTGAGCTAAATCTCTGGCCCCAATCTGTATTATTGTAAAGTTTATTTTATAAATGTATAAAGTTGTTTGTTGTTTAAAAGACTATTAAATACCGTAAAATTTTGCTTATTGGGTATATTTAATGGCTCTACAGAGAAAATCAGCTCATTTAACTAGTTAGCTTACTTTCTTTTGTATCAAAGTTTCTGGAATAATTTTGAAGAAGGGAAACATTTTCAGTGTGGATTAATTAACATCACAATTCCCTTGAACACAGTTTTTCTTTAGTTTTGTTGAAATTGCATTATAAGAAATTTATTTAACAAAACCCATGTAAATATTATCATAGTGCTTTTAATATGGTTTTCACATTATTGCTCTTTGTTAATTGTGTAATTTAGGCCCCTCTAAGCAATTTGAGAACTTTTAAATATCACAGGGCATTGCATCAAGGGAAGTGTGTAGCATTTCTAAAAGCAATTGTAGCATAGAAGATTCCTCATATTAAAATAATTATTTAGATAATTAAAACACAATTTTAAAGTTCACTTATGTTGTCTACCAGAAAATCCATTTTATTAATTGGAAAATGATTTCTACCTTCAGTGAACTCTTTGGTTAAGGTTCTATAGACATAAAAATGGAAAAGTGTAGTATTTTTTATTAAAATATGTTGCTGGTGCTTGATAAGAAATAAGACTGATTCTGAACTCCAGAGGGCAGTGTCAGGTATACACTGAGGAGCACTGAGATCCTCTTCACTCAAGCAAGGCGTTGGCTTGTGTCTCACTATTGCTGAAGATTATATGCTTTATTTCACTTTTTACATTAAAGTGTTGCTTTTAATATTGCCAAGTCCTGTTTTAATAGAAAACAGCAATGTGAGACTGAATCTATTAAAATTAACACAATCAAGACCATGAGCAAATGCTTTTTTAAATATGAAGTATTCAATAATAACTAAGATAGCGAAGCTTAGGCATAAAACAGAAAGAAAAACAAATTTAAGTTAACATAGAAGCTCCACAATACAGAGGCTGTCAATTATCAGGTTGTTCTGTAGACCAGACTCAAGAATATTATATTTTGAGAGGCACTTTATTCATGATCATAAACAAAATAAAAAAATTAATCATCTTGTGGATGCACCACATTGTTAGAAATATCAATTAGGGAAATTCTCAAATGAATATGCTTGCCTATAAATATGTTTAGTGAACCATCAAGATACAAAGCTGTCATTTCAAATAGAATGGAAAACTTACAGTGTAGATCTGTTGGATGCTAGGAGTGAAACATCTGTTAAAAATTCTTTCAGATTTGCACTAAAAGTAGTTGTAAATGACTTATTGCAAAATAACTCGTTGACGGACAGCTGTTCTTTGAGTTGGAGGGAGTCAGGAATAGTTTGGTGGTGGCTTAGAAGGTAGCCTTGGCAATAACACCATAATTCACAACTGCCATGATGTGGGGTCAGCCTGATTGTCCATCAACAGATCAGTTGATAGCTAAAGTGAGGTACACAATACAATACCATTTAGTCTTTATAGAAACCAGGAATAGTGTCATTTGTGAAAATATGGATTATTCTTGAAGACATCATATTCAATGTAACAAGACAGGCAAAGAAAGACAAATATAGACTAATCTCACTTACATTTAGAACCTAAAAATTTGAATTCTTGGAAACAGAGAATAGAATGGTGGTTTCCAATGGTTTGGGGTAAGGTATTAGGGAGACAGTGGTGAAAAGATGATTAATTTCAGTTAGGAGAAATAATTCAAGAAATCTATTCTACAAAGTAGTGAGTATAGAGGCTAACAATGTATTGAATTTTTAAATATTGATAAGAAGTAGAATTTAAGTGTTTAATTTTACTGTATTTGTAAGTACTAACGAAGAACAGTGGTGTTCAAATTCAAGTGTCTACTAGGTAGTGATCATGGTCTTGGAATCTGATAGAACAGTAGTTGCCAGAAAGCAAGGAGAGTAGGCATGAGAAGAGTCTGGTCACTGGGCACAGCTTTATACAAAGAATAAATTCTCATATTCTGTGGCAGAACAAGGTAGATATAATGTTGTCACTTGTATCCAGCTGTGCCCCGAATCCTCTTGAGCTCATAGGTGAGGCTTCAGGAAAGTGACTGGATGATGGGTGTGTGATATTGGATTAAAGGCAAGTGATAACTGGACAAATTCCCTGATCGATTTAGCATAGCTCTGAGTGTGCATGATGGGAAGGCCCACCCTGGGCTTATTGGCTCCAACCCATAGGCTTGTACTCCTAATGGAATAACAAAGGAAAGGGAAGCTCACTGTTCGCTGCTTTCTGTGTGCCCTGCTATGGACTGTCTCACTTCTGCCACACCACTCTGCCGTGCCAACCTGCCTTGGAGCTAGGTGACTATGGACTGATGTACCTCTACAAACTGTGAGAGAAACCTAACCTTTCCTCCTTTAACTTGGGTGTCAGGTATTTTGTCTCAGCATCGAGAAAGTAACTAAGATATATAACAAGAATGTTATCTCTCTCAAAATGCAAAGGGGAATTTCCAGTCCATTGAAATTTAAGGTGAGAGTAGATTTTAAGAGTTTGTACCACAATATATGAGCTATGTAAGCTAGCGCATGTTTATTAACTCAAAGTAAACATTTCAAAATGTATGCATAAATAAAATTATCATCGTCTACATGGCAAATATATGACTCTTGTGTCAACTAGAATTAATAAGTAAAAATATGATACCACAACAGGACACCATTAACTCAATACCTTTGACTTTCTCAATTAATACTATGTAAACTATTTCAAATACTGTGGCACCACAGCTCATGATCTCAGTTCTTTTCATGATTCTGGTCACAAAGTGAATTGGATGAGAATAAAGTCAAATTCAATGGTTAGTTGAATGCTGACTTTATGGGGAAATTTGATTTGATTCTTGTCCAATTCAGTTTGCAACCAGAATTAGGGAGAGAATTGAGTCTGTGAGTAAAGGTACAGCTGTAACTTAAGTTTTTGAAGTTTTACTCTCTGTATCAGTATATGGAGACCGATAATGTTCTTTACTTCATAAGGGCTACATTAGAGTAAATTTCTTAATGATATTAAGTGATTCAATGTTCACATTCAAACATTCAGATCCAGTTTCCTGAGGAATCTGTAGAGAGTCTATTTCATGTCTCCCTCCTACTTTTTATAAACTTTAGGTGTTCTTGGCTGTAGATAATGTTTTTCTTTAAATTACTTCTGTGCTAGAATATTGATCAAACTTTCCATTGAATGATTGCAGAAATGTTGGATTTTATTCAATGATCTCACCTTAACTTGGCCATCTATAATGACCCCATTTTAAAGAACAAGGCTTTTCATTTTGTAAGGTCCCTTACGAGGTACATTGTGCATAGGGTCCATTTTGTAAGGGTATATTTGCAAGGTTAAAATTTAATTCATAACACTCTACATGAATATTTGCACTGGAGGAATTATGCAAATAATGAATGTAGGAAAAATTTATTATATTTAAATTATTTAAAATATATTTCTGACTTTATTTTACCTATTACTCTACTTAAATTTGAATCATTAAAAGATGAATTAAATACCTTGATGCAGTTATATTTAAGCAAAAAGTAAGTAAATACATCTAGTAATATACAAATATTTATCAGTTTACTATAACATTTAAATTAAAGTTTTAATTGTGTATCATAGTTGAGAAAAAACATATAGCAAGTGAACAAGTGTACCCTCGTCAATTGCTACAACTTTTCATCTGATCCTTATATTTCCCTGACACAGCTGGTAGCTCAGAGAATAATCCCTGGCGTCTACTTCAAGTTATAAAGTTCATGTTAGCTGAGCTGCAGGTACTACAAACTAAAATAAAGTCAGTTAGGTTGACAGATGTAATAAGATTCAGAAGTTCATGATATTTCTGAAAGCAAAGACCTGGCAGGGATAACAGAAACTTCGAATCCTGTGGCCCATAAATAAAATATCCTATATAGTTAAGCATCTAAGTTTCTTTAAAATAAACTTTTTTCTTAACTTTGACAAAGAATCAAAGTCTTAAATAATTCAATTCTATCAGTTTTCTGATCCCAAATAAATGCAGGATGACAGAAGAAGAATGTGAACATGGAGAGAAGGAAATCACAGCCTTCCGGGGAAGCCTAGGGATTATTGTTGAAACTCAGTAAAATACTTCTATCCTTTTGGAAAAATCAGAAAATACATTTAAGGTAAAATGTATATTTCATATGTGAAAGATATAAGGAAATAACAATGGTAGGAATGGGTTTTGACCTAAAGATATTAATTTTATATAAAGATTAATAAACATGGAAGAATTTTCATGTGAGCCAAAAATAGAAAATGTTATTTTTTTGCTAAACAGTGCTTACTTATGGGTATTAGTATTGTTCATTTAAAGGAATTTGTACAGGTATGATTTTCCTTATGATTTTAAATATAGACATGTTTTTGCATGTATTAATCCTTAAAGCAGATGGAAAGTGCAAAATATTGGAATATTATATATATATATGTATACGTCATAGCCCATGTATATATTACAGCCCATGTATATATACACACACACACACACATATATATATGTGTGTGTGTGTGTGTATATATATATATATATATATATTATAGCACACATAGGTGGGGTCTTTGGGGAGGTGGCTGGATCATCTGTGTGTGATACTGGCTTATCAACGTGTGATATGACAGCCCACTTTGGTGTAGCACACCTCTTTATGTGGTTGATGGATTTTATGAAGAGGGAAGACTCACCCTGGATGTGGGCAGTGCCAACCCGTAGGTTTGTATAGGCTGGATGGAATGAAAAGGGAAAGGAAAAGAGAGGCATGCTGCCTCCTCCCTGCCCTCACGTGGACTATGTATCCGCTGCACTGTTCTTGCCCATGATGCCCTGCCTTGGATCCTGCTGAGTCTGGATTGAAATATCTATAGACCGTGAGCTAAATAAACCTTTCTCATTTAACTTGTGGGTGTCAAGTGTTTTGTCCCAGCTACAAGAAAGTAACAAATATATATACATATATATATGTGTGTATATATATATATGAATATATACCTTATATATATATAATACCAAGAATATATTGGATGTATTTGACATATCATGTAATATATAATTAATCCTGATATAGTAATAATTATCATTTCATAATCTACTGGGTAGGTGCATACATATATACATATTTTTCATTACTTACTCTAGTATAATAATTAAATCAATATAAGAAACATAACAAAGATATAGTCCTTCCTCAGGCACATAAGTCATACTTAATTTGTGTTCCACTATGCTTTCATCACAGAAGGTTTTCTAACTTTAATTACTCATAAAATTTAGATGTCATTTCAATATATAATCAGAGGAAAACACATCCTAGTTTTTCTGGATCACTAGTAGTCTATGACCATTAAGCCTGAACTATTATTAAGAACAGCTTTTTTTATTCTCAATTGGAACAATGTTTCTATAAGAAACTGTGTATAACTTGTTCACTACATGTCATTTTGTTTCCGTTGTTTTTTATATATCTCCTGGGTTTTGCTTTACTGTATTTCCTCCTTGAAGAATAATTAGTATAAGTCTTCATATATAATTTTGCAGATTTCTGCCTGTTAGCTCATGTCATGATTTATATCATCAGCTTTACTTTTGAGAAATGATACACTTTTCCTCCTGTTGATCCATTTGGGCCCTGTGAACTCACCAGTGGCACAGGCCACGCTCCATGCCTGGCCCAGACCGCAGACGCTTCACTGTTAAGAACTTTCTGCAGAGATGCTGGCTGACTCTGCCCCGTTTTTAAAGTCCTCTGTACTTGAACATATGACTAAGAAAAGCAGGATAAACCTCAACCAAAACTTCACAGATGAGGAACAGAAGAAAAACAGTTTTTAAGAAAGATAACTAAGCACAAAGGCCCTGAGGTCAAAATGAATCTGGTTTTGAGGAAACTGAGGCAATTGAAACATTAATTCTTAGTGAATAAATGTGACCAAATGTATTATCCTCCTTTGCTGAGAATGATAACTTTGTGATAAAATAACACAACCTAATATTGTTTTATAACTTTCAGCATCAGGCCAATATTATTTCTTTGTTTTCTTTACTGACATTTTAAAATATTTTTATGTCGTGATGGTTAATCTTGGTTTCCAACTTGACTGAGTTGAGAGATACCTAGAGAATTGATCACAAGTACTCGTAAGGGGTAGCTGGGGTGTGTGACCAGGAATAACTGCCGTGTGTGTCAGACCACCGAAGGGGGAAATGGACTAGAATGTGGGCAGCACCATGTAATGAGCTGAGGACAGAGTAGTACTGAAAAATGGAAAAACAGCGTTGCACTTAAACAATCTTGACTCTTTTTAGCCAATCCCTTCTTTCTCTGGTGCTAATTCCTGCAGAGATCAGACACCAGGTTCTTTAATATTCACCGGTGGACTCGGGCCATCACCTCTCCAAGGAGCTGCAGGTCTTCAGCCTCAGTCTAAGCTCGTGGCGTTGGTGTCATCGTTTGCTGTTTGGTTTCCAGTTTCAATAGAATGAAGCGGTGCTGATGTCCCCTTTCCAGCCTGCAGATGGCCATGCTGGGAATATTCTAAGACCATAGAACTGAATATCTATCTATCTGTCTGTCTGTCTGTCTATCTATCTATCATCTAGTCATTTATGTTTCCAACATCAGCATTATGCTGACTCGGTACTACTAAAATGAATAATTCAAGGTCCAGGCTGCTGTCCTAGAAAAGCCTGGCCCTTCTTTATATTGTTGTGTTTCTTTCAGTTACTGAGAAAAACATAAAAAAATCAGATGTTATTAATAGCTGGATTTTAAAATATATCCTATTGTTGTGTTATGTTTAAACCTCCTAATTTTCCCAAAGATTAATTTCAGCTATTAAATATTGACTGCTGTATATTCTGGACAGTGTTTCCTTTCTTGGTCAAAACATCAGCAAAATAAATAAACTGGGAAATAAAAGTCATGCAAACAGCCTAGTAATTGAACAGGCATAAACTGTGACGATAATAGTTCCACACAAGATGCTGTAGCTGAATATAGTTTCTGAAGTCATGGGTAACAAGAGCACAAACTACAAATATGCAAAATAATTAGTCACTTGAACTGTACATTTGAATCAACTGAACCCCTTCCAAAATCAAACTTAGAACAGCTCCACAGCAAAGTAGTTTTAAAAATGTATAAGCTGAAGCTAAATCTAATTTATGTTTTTTTAACATTTTTCATAACGATATAGCAAAAGATTTTTGTAGAGATAGTTTGTATATTTAATTATGTTTAACTATCTTTAGACTTTTAGCTAAAATCTATTAACTCTATTAAATTTAGACTTTATAATTGGTAAGTTTCTAATTTGGAGCTAAACAGTATAATTCAGTAAACCCTATTTAAAGTAACCTCAAAATTAACTTTAAATGTCCCCTTTCATGTGTTAAGATATGAAAGTTTTTGTTACTATTTGACTTGTTGATTAGCATAAAACATCTCACATATTATAATACATAAAACAGTAGAATAATAGTCACAGCAAATATTGAAATTATTAGCTGTAGAAGAGATTTGCAATAGGAAACCACAAAAAGTTTAAATATCCTCAGCTCTTTTTTAGCTTGTCCAAACATGAGTCAATACATTAAAACATACCTACTTATACACTCTTATTTGAAACATTTACATAGAGGTTCCTTTTTGTACTATTTTTCAAATCTCACCCATTGTAAAATTTTCTATTTCACACTCTAACATCATCAGGTAATACACGCACTGAACTAAGTCACTTTATACCTGGTCATTGAAAATAGATCTGCAAACACTGGCTAAATGATGAAAACTGAAGTAGTGTAAGTGAGTTCATAAATGATTAAATAAACATGTAATTATGTGCTTTGCATTATTTAGGAGCTACAAATACTCGTGAAAAATAAAGCTGAACACACAGAAAGAAATTTTGTGTGAAATGATGGGACATTTCTGAACGTTCCATATTACTGTAATTTCCTAACATATATCATATAATTCATCATGCTCAGAAAGGGTTAAAGAACCTTCCTATGTTAGGACTGCAGATTGCTGCTATTGAATTAAATTTATTATACTTGTACCCATGAGTTCCACTTGCAGTTTGACATTTGCTTCTTTTTTCCCAACTTGAAACTTTTCCTGAGCCACAAAGAATGAACATACTGGCTGTCCTTATTGAGAACTAAGTTCAATGACACAACAGAAAAGCTAATTTCCTGTTGAGGTTTAGAAGTCAAGGGCATGATCAGTTTATTTCCAAAGGTTGAACTTTGAGTAGGTTTCCTTTAGGTGACGTGGTCTGAAAGCAAAAACTTTTCATCAGATTTCTCAATCTAAAAAACAGAAGAGAATTAAAAAGAAAGAATCACTCATGCTCTCCAGTTAGGTTATCCATACTGCATTTATATCAAGTTGCTAAGGTGCCACACAATATCTTAACTATGCTTAAGCTCCAGTCTTTCACAGCTGTTCGTATTTTATGCTAAATTCTCAAATCAATCTCTAATTTGAAATAGTCGTGGACTACTTGGGTCAGGAAGAGACATGAGAGCTGTTGCTGAAGATGTTGAAGCATATTCACAGACAGGAGCGAATATGATATCTAAAGTGTCAAAGATTTTGACAGGGCCGTGTAAAATAGATTATTTTTGTAGTGTTCTTTTCACTTGGAAACTAATGAATTATAGATCAATTTAATGAGAAAAATTTCAGTAGATCCCTTGTGACAAAAGCCATTTGGTACAGAACTTGAGAGCAATGATTTATGAAGCCACGGTTATGAATAAATCGCCTTCTAGATGCACACAGAACAATTTTTAGGTAAGAACTTTTTATCAAAACTGGTAATTTTTATTTTATCTTTTCACCAAAGAATGGCTTGGGTAAATGTTTGGGGAATTGAATGATACCATAGAGAGGGAAAAATAAAGAAGAGTAAGAAACAGTATATATGAGGGTAGGTTTCTGAATACATACTCAGAATTTAAAAGAAATCAAGAGACTGACTTTGAAAGATGAGAAAAAAATATTTATTAATGTGAGAATTGCTAAATTGGGGTTTGTACACTCACATAGTTTAAAAAGTTGCAGTATGGCAAATTGAGTAAAATGACAGTCAAAACTAATGCACTTTCTTTAGCAATAAAGACTGCATGATTATTATTATCTGAGTAGCAAGAATATAAGCAGGTTGATTAAAGGTTGAAAATGATGGTGAGAGAAGAGTGGAGAGTTTAGTGTGGAAAATACAGGTTTCTAATGATGGCTTTCTTTCAAGTTAGATGCAGCTCTCCAGAAACAGTTTTCAAGAATTCCAACTATCTGAAGACAAGACACGGGAAGCTTTAGAACTGATACTAGGGTGGTTATTTGAGGACAAAAGATGCAACATAACAAGAATGTAATGATACCAGAGAACACATGTTAAAGAGAAAGGAATGTGGCATACAAAAGAGAGTGATGGATACAAATCTCTGACTGAAGTCCTAGATATTGAGATTTATTATTTGACAAAGTGATAACATGGCTGACTTTTTGCAAAATCATTAAAAAGTTGATTATGAGAGCAATGAGATCACTGATTGAAACAAATGAAGAATGACTTCAGAGCACTTACCACCACATTCATATAAACACTGAAAGTTCACAGGGTGCCAATAAATAAATGTAGGGAAATAATCTGAGCCTCGGGTCAAAGTCTTCAGTGAATGTAAAGGTGACTTAAGAATTAAGTATAGGTTGTGATAAGGAATTAGAAAAAATTTTAGAACATATGAATCCCAGAGAAGCCAACATATCATAAGTACTTTGCTTTAAATAATCCTCAAACGTTTCACAACATTTAAAACCAATACTGATTACTAATCAATAATATAGATTATCTCAGTTTCTTCCTCTCCCAGTTATCACCACTTGACTTCTTTATATGCAAATTTAGCTGAAAATATTTCAAATCATTTCTATTACTTAAACCAAGTAAGTCCTAGCCAAAATCATGTCTTTGTTGGTAAGACATAGCTGCACTGCAAAGAACTTATGAGTACTCCTCACTGTCAAGGGAAATTATTACAAATTGCCCTAAGAATTAGCAGGGTAGATTAATGTGGAATTATTACTAGAATATGAAGATTTCTGGAAAGTTTTCTTCATCCAAACTTCATTAAGATCAATGACTTTGTTGATGACATCTTTAAATAGTAATTAACCGAGAAAGAGATTGGCCAAATTAACCAATTTCTTTTTTGCTTGAGCTTCTTCATTGGAAAGACTATTTACAGAGATATATTAAACAAAGCCTGCCCAAAGTAAATGCTTAATAAGTGCTTTTAATGAGAAGTTCAGTGGTTAATACAATTTTATAATGTTACTGCACTCAATGAGAGATCTGCATGTAAGGACAATTTCAAACTCCTCACAGTGGAGGAAAGGAAATCCCTTATTTCCTATTCTGTCTGAAAGAGGCAAGAAGCAGAAAGAAACAGGGAGAAGAAGAGAAACAGATACATTATTGCCATGACCAAACAAAGCCTTTTCCATGGTGTATTTTGTTAAATTAGGATGAAACAAAAAGCATGCCTTGCAGATTTTATCACCCAGAAAGAGTTTTCTAGAAAGAGGCGGTAGCTATTATTTAGCACTTGCTGCGGGTTTAAATGAATCTGAAGGTGTAAGACTTAAAAAATTATTTGTATGAGAATTTTGATGCAAGGTATTAGATGGAAGCCAAATCAAGAAAACCACAAACTTTCTTGAAAGAATAGTATTTGCCAACGGAATGACATCCTGATAGACATAGTTGTATGTAAGCAAAGAATGTTGCTATGCTCTCGTTTACATTCCCAGAGCAACCAGATAGAGCCACTGAGGCCCAAGAATTGCATATTCTACAGTAGCCCTTGCAGACTTGGGCAAAGAGATCTGGAGAGGATGGGCTTTTCAAAGGGAATCAGAGCTTCAGAAAAATCATGTACTGCCGAGCAAATCCCAAGGAGCAAACTGTGGTATGATAGAGAATAGCCTGTGTCTCTTGGGAAGGAGCAACCGACCGCATGTTTCCTGGAGAGTTTCCGGACTGGTAGCAGTAACTGCTTTGCAACCCTTACGCTTCTTTTGGCAAGTGAACATGTTTAAGGCAGTTCTCTGTCCCCGTTCCATCTCTGGTCTTTTCATGAATTTCCAGAGCATGAAGAGCTACATTTAGTCATAAAGTTAAATGAAATATCAAGGCTAATATCATAAGTAAGTGGGATTTTGTGAGAACTTGGTGGGGAATAAAGGCATTTTCTATAGAAAAGAGCTATGAAGAATCAGAGCCTAATAAAGAAAGGAACAGATGGAATTACTGTCCTCTATAAATTTATCTGCTCTATATCCCCATGCTTGGCCATACCTTTCTGTACTTTTTCTCACTGGGGAAATAGAATAATTCGTTCTCAAACTGGAATTCGATCTCAGCCATGAGATAATCTTTAGCAAAAAGAATGTGGTAAAATTGGCATGAATCAGGTTAAATCAGAGACCTTAAAACTTCTGGAATTACGTTTCTTCTTGCTCTCTTGTCTCCACAGTATTATGTATGCATTTGTACAACTTTAAATACCGAAATTCTTGGGCCCTACATGCAGTAAGGAGCCGAGCACTAAATACCGGCAGCTGGAAATGATACCCTAGCTGAGTGCAGCACCAGTCACAGGATTTTCCGTAGACCTGGAAACCCATCAGGATGTGAAAAAAATGCCTGTTTCTCTAGGCCAGGAGAGAAACCTGTCTCATTTATTAGTTTCCTGATAGTAAATATCAGTGTGACACATGGTCTGCTTCTGTATTTGAATTCCTCTTTAACCCTTTAATGATTTTTCATTAAATTTTATGCATAAAGTTTAATTGTATTTAATATCCTTTACCCCTCATTATGAAGTACATTTTATAAATGAATATGGACACATATTTCTAACATCATTTCTTTATCTTGTGTATACTTGTGTCATTTGCTCAGATATAGATAGATAAAATCTTCTTTCATTTGCTTTCGTAGAGTCCTGTATTTGTTTACGAAGATCGCAATTCTACCCTTTACTTACTTGAAGTCACATACATACACAAACAGATTCAGGAAAAGGTGAACACGGAGGAAGAACTCAAGTAGTCTTGTGGCTTCTTGTCCAACCCCCTGTGCACCTGGAACTGGTCCCACCATGTGTGCTCATGTCATCATGGAATTTGGAACCTTCATATGGAACAAAAAATGGAGACTAAATTATGATCTGTGAGAAATTTGCCTAAAGTGGGGAATTCATTTTTCCTTAAAATATTAACATTACACTGAAAAAGTGATTTCTGGGAAACTAATGAGCTTTATTTCCCTTAAAGATTTAGATAGATTTTGGTTATTTGCATATTGGAAAGAAATAGAAGATACGATTCTTTCTGTGAAAGTTGGTTTGTTTCTTTGTGGGTATCGGGTAAAGAGAGTTAATTACATTTCTTAGTTCGTGGTGCACAATTACCATTGGTTCATGCAAAATCCATCTCGTGTCTTACTCATTTTGTTACATTCACTTATCTGTACCCCCAAATCTAGCTCTTGTTCACATTGTTGGTAATCTGATTTAGTACTGTTCTGTGTTAATATATGTGCTTATAAAATATGAATTTTGGATGCATACAATAAATTTTTATAAATGGCACCTTTTAGTTCCTTAAGCCCTATGTTTGAAACACATGTCCATATTGTGATTAGCATATGAAGCTTTCATTCCTTCTGCATTTCCTACATGCAATATATATATATATATATATATATACACACACATATATATATATATGCACATTTCTTAGTAAATGACAACTAAATATCCTCCAACTGCTTAGCACCAAAAATAATGTTGCAAACCTTTCACTGAAAGAGACATTTAAATGCTGAAAAGAATTAGCAGCCTTAGACCATACTTATAGATGAGAAATGTGAGGTATTGGCACATATGTAGAAAGATGAATGACGGAAACTAGGGAACTATTGGGACTATGGTGCCCTCCCCTCTACAGTTGCTTACAACACTTAATTCTTCTGAAAACAATAACAAATTGCAGGATTTGTAATAGGTATAAACCTATGGTTCTCAAAGTTTCCATTCCTGATTCCATATACAAGTTTCCAGCATCACTTATTATAAACTTCTGTGCTCAGGAAGAAAAGGTAAAAATAGAAGAAAATATATCAAAGTAAGGAGCAAATCAGTAACTGGGATCCCTAGTGCTAGTCAAGATTGTGGGAATATCTTGAAGAAAGCAGGCTATGAGACCTTGAGTACCATCATCTCTTACCTGTGATGATGTCTCAAAGAGAGCAGAAATTCACTCAGGCAACTAGGAGAAAGGCACAAATTGTCCTATTTGCTTTCTCACTTGGAATTTTGGGATAGTACAACAGTCTCACTGTCAAAATAAAAGCAGTGGTGTTATATTTTATGTATTTTTCCGACTAGATTGAGACACTCCTTTCATTGTCATTTTCTGGTAGTTTTCTACCATTATGGACAAATAAATAAAATAAAAGAGCTTTAACTTTTCTCTAAATATGAGCTTACAATTACATTTTCTGACATTATTATATGTGACTTCTAATACTGTATGATTGTGAAGGAAGCAATGCAAAATTAATTTCTTCTCACTCATTCTTTCTCGGTAATGTTACTTTTGTCAACTGAGAAACAACAGTATTACATTCATTTTTACTGATAGTTTTTCAGATTTTTCCCAGGCATTGTATAAGGCAGGAAAATTAAAAGTATTCAAGCTACATTAGGAACCATGAAGACCATTTCTCCAGTTTTTAAATGTCTTCCATTCAACTACAGTGAAGCATGTAACTATATTATATATCAACACATATTAATTTTTCATCATTAATTTTTAATAATAGGGACATAAGTCTATGTCTCACATGTATCACGTATAATCATATTTTAAGTATCTACCTATAGAATTGTTTTGTCACTAGTCATGCTGTTTTGTTACTATGTGCAAGTCACATGACCTACGTGGCTAGCTGTGACTTTCTAAATACCAATATACTTCAGTTGAGTGCTGATTCCATCCCAGACTCCCTTAATTCTATAAGAGTGTAACTAGGGCTATAAAACTATTCATACACTTTTTTTGGTTTTCAAGTGCATATAAGACTTAGGCATTTAATATACTATAGTCTGTTAAGTATTCATAGGTCTGATATATATATTTTTTATTAAAATATTTTATTGTCAAAGAATGCCAACAATCTCAGAACCTGAAGTGGATTGTGAAGAATCTGGCCTCATGGTGATGGCTGCTGCTTGACTATAATGGTGGTTGCTGAATGTTGCAGGTGGTACTGTAATTTATTAAAGTAAGAAAACAATGATGTTTCTTCACATTAATTGACTCTTTCTTTCGTGAGAGACCTGTCTATACCATACGATATGTTTCACAGTATTTTGACCACTTTAGCACTTCTGTCAAAATAGGAATCAACCCACTCCAAACCCTGTTGTTTCTTTATCAGCTAAATTCTACAGTGTTGTAATGCATTGTTATTTCAGTAACGTTCAGAGCGTCTTCACCAGGAGTTGGTTCCATCTCAAGGAACAGCTTTCTCTTAGTACCTATAAAAAGTAACTCTTCATCTATTAAAATTTTAGCCTGAGATTGAAGCAATTTAGTCATATTTTATGGCCCTATTTCCAAATCGATCTGTCTTGCTATTTCTACTACATCTGCGGTTACTTCCTCCACCAAGATCTCAGATGTCCCAAAGTCATTCCTTGAGTACTAGAATCAATTTCCTTAAAACTCCTGTTAATGATGTTAGTGATATTTTAACTCACTCACATGAATCAAAAAGGTTTTTAATGGCACATAGAAAGCTGAATCTTTTCCAGAACGGTTTCTATTTTTTTCAAAGATGCATTAGAGGAATCCCTGTTAATGGCAACTCTAACTTTGCAAAATGTATTTCTCAGATATTAATATTTGAATGCCAAAAGTGCCTTTTTATGCATAGATTGCAAAATGGATGCTGTGTGAGCAGACATGAAGACATAAATCTCTTTGTGCATCTCTGTTAGAGCTCTTACATACTCAGGTATACTGTCAATGGTCAGGAACAGTTTTGAAAGAATTTTTCAATAGTGATCTTCCAATATCCAGTAACTGCGCTGGAAATGAATGTGCTGTAATCCAGACTTTGTCATTCCACTTATAAAGCACAGAGTAGATTTAATATAAATGTTAAAGCCTTGGTTCTTTCAGAATGGAAACTGGACAGTGGACTCAACTTAGCCAGCAGGTGCACCTTTCCCAAACAACAGTCTGTCCTTTGAAACTTTGGAGGCTGATACGGATTTCTCTCCTGCTCTTACAATCGTACATGGCAATTCCTTCTAACATAAAGCCACTTAAGTTATGTTTTTAAAAAACCTGAATTTTAGTGTGGACACCTTCATCAGTTATTTTAGTGGATCTGCTGAGAAAGTTGCTGTTTCTCCCTGCACGTTTATACTATGGACAGAGATTCTTCCCATAAAGTTCATGACTCTCTCTCTCTGGTAAATTAAATTTCTCTTCTACCACTCCTTAACCCCTCTCCACATCTCCAGAATTGAGGAGCATTAGGACATTGCTCTGGATTAGACTTTGGCCTAAGAGAATATTGTGGCTAGCCTGACTTTATAATCTGACCACTGAAATTTCTTCCATATCAGCATTAAGTCGAGTTTGCTTTCCTATCATTTGTTTGTTCACAGGGTTCTTACCCTTTTTTCTCAGTAACTTCCTTTGATTCAAACCTTGGCTTACTATCTGGCACCAGAATCCTACCTTCAGTCTGCTTTAGCTTTAGATTTGCCTTCTTCCCTAAACATAACCATTTCTAGCTTTTGGTTTAAAGTGCAACTCCTCCTTTGACTTGAAAACCTAAGGACTACTGCATGGTTATTAATTAGTCCAGTTCAATATTGTTGAGTCCTGGAGAACAGGGAAGCCTGACAAATGACAGAAGGGGGTCAATGCAACAACCAGCATATATATAGTTTACTGATTTTCCCATCTGCAATGGTCTTGATTTGTGACTTCTCTTAAAAATTATAATCCTAAAACCAAAGATCACTGCTCACAGATAATCATAGAAGATATAAAAACAGTAAAGCAATTTGAAGTAGGGTAATAATTACCCAACCATGATGCAGAAAGGTGAAAAGGACAACGTTAGATTTCCTTGACATTGGACAGTAGAAATCTTTAATTTGTAAAAACTGCAATATTTGATAAGCGTGTTATCACGGGACCTGCCTGTGATGATAGAGGCCAGATGCAATTCAGAAAACTGAAATCAATCCTTTCCTTGATTATTTTACTGATTTTAATGGGAAAAAAAGCAGTAAGAATCTTCTTAAAAAATCAGTGTCAACTAAGCTTCCTGGAAAAATTAAAGATTAGCATAGAGTACATTAACTGCTTAGATCATATTGTAGTATAATTTCTACTGTTTCACTATGAGATGTAGTCACATATAAATGATTGAGAATATGGCATGATGACTTTTTTAAAACGTTGTTTACATGTTATAAAAATCTGCACAGGACCACATAGGAAAAATATCGAAGTCAGGGCAAAAATATGAAAATGAAAGTTTTATGCACTAACATTTTCTGTTTATCTTTAAACCATCTCTCTTAACCTTTCTAAAAGAAGTTGCAATAGTGAAATATATTTTTCATTTCCTTAAATATGTTTACCTGTAAGCAAAAGGCACATTTCAAACATTGGAGTGGTTCATGTATCTGTCATCTTTACACTGATCAAATGGTTAATCTGTAATTGATTAATTAATTGGTTAATCTGCAATTAATCTGTAATTGATCACATGGTCATTCCATAATTGTTTTCAGAATGAAATACAGGCCATAGAAATTCGACCACATTTTTATTTCCAGGAAAATAGTGTTGCCACAAATAAAGTAAAAGGTTTTATTATATGAACTCAAGAAACACTTTTTCTGACAAATGTGATACACTCTTCAAAAATTTGTGGGGAACATGACTGCGAGTGAGGACCCCTTCCCTCTAACACGTCCTGTGTGGTGGACAGGAGGGTAACTGAGTAAAGGTACTTTATTAGTCTGCACTGGAACAATCCAGCGCTTTCTGAAATATTTCATTTTCCACTGAGTGAAGTTGCCTTATTTTCTTTCACATATCACAGTCTTTGTGACTTAGGTGAATATTTCAATTCACACAATCCTTAGAAAGCAACGGAAATAGGATTTTTATGTAAAGCAAATCCATTCAGTTCTTTGAGCATTTTTCTTGCATGATCCATAAAAAAACCAAACACATATACCAGAGTTAATTAAAGGAGCTTTAGGGAAAGATGGAGCAGTGGGTACCATGTTACAGTTAAATAGAAATAAGTAGTTCGAATGTGCTACTACACAATACAATAGAGACAATATTTATTTACTGTGTATTTTATAAAGCTGGAATAATAGATTTTGAATATCTTCAATGCAAAAAGTGATAAATGTTATAGGAAATAAATGCATTTATCCTGTTGTGAACATTGTTCAGGGTGTACATGTGTTAAGACATGTCACTGTAACCATTCAATGCATATATTTTTTACTTTTTGGAATCTGTTCAAATAAACTGAGTGAATTAAAAATAAATACAATCTTGCTTTAACTTGTCAAAGAAATCAGTACTTTACACGAATGAAGAAAATGTTACTGTAATTTTCAAAGTCCAATAGGCTTAAAGCTGATTTCTTCTCTTGTATTTGGAATTCAGAATAAGATAATTTGTGTCTCTTATACAGAGGTTTTCAAAGGAGCAGGCAAAAGTTTACATAGAATCTGTAATTTGGAATATTAAGCAGTTTGGAATTTCAGATTCCAAACTGAAGTTTATATTATACATATATGTTGTCCTTATTTATATGAATATTTTATTTCTATATTGATGTTGATTTTCTACATTTTTATCTTCCTTTGAATGAGTTTGTCTCTCTATTGTTTATCTTTCCATGTAAGTATCTATTTTTCATCATCATCTTTCTATTATCTAATTTCTTTTTTTACTTTGCTCAAACTTATTGTAATTTACGTCAGATCTGTATATAATGAGGTAGAAAAAATGAAAACCTCACCAAAGATTGATATGGATTTAGAGTTCAATGGAAAATTTATGTGAACATATTAAAATTATTCCAGTAATATGCTTCTACAATATAATAACATAATAACAATTTCCATGATATATCTTATGTCATTACACTCTTTGAATATCTTATATACAGGGTATTAAAATCATTATTTCAGTTTAGGATGAAAAGTTCATACAGGTAATTATTAATTACTCAATATCTCATAAAAAGGATTTAAAAGTTTGAAGATACATCCAATTAACTTTGGGATAAAATGATTATGTTTTAATATTTCAATAAAAATAGTGAGATAACTTTGGTTTTAGTTTACATTTAAATTAAAAGAGTAACTCATATTAGTATATCATGACAAAGTCAACTATTTAGATATTCTTAGTGAATATGTAAGGATAATTGTAATTTAACTCTTATTAACAAGTATGTAAATAAGCATAGATTATTTTGAAACATACATGTCTATTCTTCTTGATCTACTGTATGTGGTTGACAGGCTTGATTAAATTAAATTAAAAATGACATTATAAATTTAATGCAGGTACCATCACAAAATATATAGACATAGAATTTTTAAAACAGTGTTATGGTTTGTGTCTAGATGTCCCCCCAAAGCTTCATACAGTCATAGGTGGGCTTCTAGAGTATATTATTGATTCATGGTTCAGTGCTGGGATTATGGCTGTGAGAACTGTTGCCACTCTGGGGCAGGTAGTTTCCATACAACATAAGGGAGGGAAAGAGGCCTACTTGCTGCTCCCTTTTACTCTTGTTGATTTTGCTCTTTTCTGCTTCCATAAACTGTTGCCCTCTGCCATTGTCCATGCTGCCTTGGAGCCAGCCAAATATAGACTAAAACCTCCACTAACTGTGAGATAAATAAACCTTTCATTCTTTAATTTTAGGAGTCAGATATTTTGTCTCAGCACCAAATAAAAAAGTAACCAAGACAAAATTTGGTACTAGGAGTGGGGTCATCTCTATGACTATAACTGACCATGTCTTGAAGAGCCTTTAGGAATGGATTACAGGAAGTGTTTGGAGAGGCTGAGAGATTTCACCTGAAAAAGTAGGGCTGGAATGTCTTAGGCTGTTCTTTCTGGGAAATTCTTGTCAGAGCTTAAAAGAATAGAAGGCTGATAGAAATCCTTCTGGTAGAGACTAGGCTCAGGAGGTTTATCCTGGGAGAAAGGACTGAAATGGTTGTTGGACTCCAGATAATGTATTTTATGGCCTGGGAAAAAGTTTGTCTGCATTTTACTCATTTCCAGAGACTGCCTGAGACTGAGATTAAGAGTGTCAGACTGTTTAATCTTGCAAAAGAGATCTCAAGGCAGACAAATGTTGGGGCAGTGGCAGGGCTATTGTTGGGGGGGCGGAGCCATGTTAAAAATGTTAAAAATCAGGAGCAAAGAGGCCTGTAATATGACTTAAAATGTTATGAGTTTGGCCAGAAAAAAGTTCCAGTAAATCTGTAAACTGCAAAGATAGAGCTGAAGAGTTTTTGATTGCTAAAAAGAGACAAAAAAAAAAAAAAAAATCGAGATGGCCTGAAAGAGAAGCAGCACATCCCCACACCTTGCAGCCTCGAAACTGCAAAGGTAAAAGACTTTGCTTTTTAAAAAAAAGTCGCAGAGCACCATATTTCAGAATGGCGGTGGTGGCCGCACCAGGTTCTGAAATGGTGGCGGCATAGAAAACTTATTCCTCAAAATTAAATTCAGGGAGACAAGTGATACAGACACTGGACCCCTATAGCCAAAGAGAAAAGCCCCAAACTACTACTCCAGATGGCAGCAGACCTTGACATCATCCATGTGACACTCGTTTGAGGTGTATAAGGCCAGACAGTGTGAACTGAAGAATGCAGTGTGTAAATTTGTGAGTAAAAAGCCAAAAGCGCAGTGGAGATGCCAAAAGATTAAAAAAGCCCAATACGTAGGTTGTCTAGAAAGAGCTGCGAGGAGAGAGCCCAGTAGACCGAAAACAAAGCCGTGAAAGCTACAGGCACCAAACGTGCTGTCGGGCCAGAGCCACACAGCCCTTTAAAGCTCACAGCTTATCACAGACGGCTTCACATGTTCCACATAAAGCTGCAGGACGTAATGTTAGCCCTGCTGGACTTTAGACTTGCTTTGGTCCCCAACGTTATATCCCCCTGTTTATATCTTTTAAAATGGCAATGTTATCTTGTGCTATTAAATGGTAAAAGTGTTCAAGTTTTGTTTTCGTTCATACAGGGGCTCACAGCTAAGAGCTTGCCTTACATCTTAGAGGAGACTTAAGAGTTAGACGTTCAGCAATGTTAAAACTTTTAAGACTTTGGTAACTCTTAGAGATAAACTAAAATTCCTTTTCATAAAGAAATATACATGAGTCTTTGGGGGACTGGGGGCGATGATCATTTTTGTGTAGATGTCCCCTTAAAGCCTCATACAGTCATGAGGCGGCTTCTACAGTTTATGACTGATTCATGGCCCAATGCTGGGATTATGGGTGAGAGAGCGACACCGCCCTGTGGTGAGCAGTTTGCATATGATCTAAGGAAAATGAAACAGCCTTGCTTGTTGCTCCTCCCCTTTGCTCTTGGTGCTTTTGCTGTTTCCTGCTGCCATAAACTGGTGCCCTCTGCCATGTGCAACGCCGCCTTGGAGCCAGCCAAATGTAGACTAAAACCTCCACAAACTGTCAGCTAAATAAACCTTTCTGTCCTTAATGCTGGGCATCAGATATTGTGTCTCAACAAGATGTAACCAAGACAATCAGTTAGCAAATGCCATTAAATATACTATATATCTTAATTTCACTTGAATAAGTTAGAAAAAAATGATGATGTTAACAAATCTGAAAATTAATCTTGGTAATAGAGAATGATGAATCTTCCATGAAATTTTATAACTTTACTGAAATTCTTCTGTAAAATACAGATACCATTATTGTGTCATATTAAGTTCTGCACTTCATAACTGACACTTTAGTTCTTTTTTTCACATAATTTTGAATGAAATATCAAAGACTATAATCATGTCACCAAACAAAGGTGAATGTTAGCTCTAAGCATAGAATAATATTGTGTTATTTTAGTCCATTATGTTTTCTAATTAATTTTAGAATAAACTCATAATAGCAAATTATATAGTCTGAAGTATTAAATATTGTGTTATAATTTATATACCCTCAGCAGTATTAATTAGTAGGTCTTACAAAGATAGATTTTGAATCGCTGAGATAATATAATCTAAGCGACTTCAAGAAACATCTATTATACTGAATTATACAGAAAAGGATGAATTAGTATGCTTATAGTTGCTGACACTTCTAAAGTATATCTTACCACAGAATAGCATTAAACCATTATAATAGCACTTTATGAGCTTAAATCTTTCTGTCATAAAGAGCCTGGAGCCATTCCTTCTTTCTTATGTTTACCTGTCACTTTTTAGCTTGCCCAAAGAGGGGCAAAATTCATTATTTTCTGTCCAGAGTCACTTAGTGCTTGTGAACTCTTACGTTTGGATGGATTTGCAATCCTTATATTTTTGCTGCATATTGTGGTTGGACTGAGTCCCCAACAGTAATGTGAAAGTCAGCAAAATCTGTCAAGTTTTTCCTAGATGTGGATTGAGTAGGCAAAGTCAGAAAGATTTCAAACCAAATTGGAAAAGTGAAAAACAGCCCAAGGACAAGAAAACTCTTAACTCAAAGAGGAGTGGAGGAATCATCACAAAATTGGAGACAACACCAAGGTACCCACTGTGTATACATTTTATCAAGCTCTCTCACACAAGATCTGAAGGTCACCAATTTTATGCTGTTTTCTTTTCACTGCTTTGTTCAACAGCAAATGTGAGGCAAGTAAACTTCATACAGCGCAGCATGCACTTCTGTACTTGCTCTCAAATAGCTCACAGACATTCTTACAAACTTTTCTATTCTTTATTCTTATTTATTTGTTTTAATTTTAAAGAGAATGAAAAATAAGAAAAAAAAATAAAAAAGATACAGAATTTCAAAACATGTAATAGGAAATTAACAATGGTTGTCACATTGCATATTGCTATCTTCAAAGTAGCTGTTCAGATTACAAGATATAGGCATGCGAAGTTGATCAATTAAGCATTTATATACATATATATGCATATATATAATTGATATATATATATCATAGATATATGATAGCTACATAATTTTACTACTAATTTCTATTGATTTATTGAAACAAACTTTTCTACCCTTACTCCACTTTCAAAATGATGTTTAACTTATTCAAATATGGTCAGAGGTCTTCCTGGTAAGAGTTGTGGTAGTATTGTAGAACTCACAATTATAATAAGGGCCAAATTAAAACTGTGGATTTTAATTTTCAAACTGACTCACTTCTCTCAAAGGACTAAACATAGAAATTCCATTTGACTCCTCCAGCTACCTCCGCAAAAGTGATAATGACATCACAGTATAGAAATGTGAACACACCAAAGGATATGGCAGCACAAATCATAATGGCTAAGTCCTGGTAGCAGACTGTGTGTCCAAAAACAGAAGAATGGATACAGAACACATGATATCTGTGTGGAAGAGAATACTACTTGGCTATAAAGAAGGGTAAGTTCAAAACATCTATGGAAAATTGATACACTTGGAAAATATAAAGTTATGTGTAATCAATTAGACAAGCTTAAGTACTGTGAGGCACCTCTCATTTGAGAGAGGGAAGATGTAAATAAAGAGGAAAATAAAGGGATGGTAGAAGGAAGCAGAGAGATCTTTTGTAGACAGACGGAAGCATGAGGAAGGGGAGGGAGAAGTCTTCCAAAATGGCGTTTGTGTTCCTGTTTATTTGTTTATTATTTGAAGTAAAATTATTTTATAAATTTTGCTGAAACTGCTTGATAAAATGCAGCTACTCATACTACATACCGCTGCGAGTTTCATATGAGATAACGTACAATTTGGTTTCCTGGGTTATTGTTAGATGCCTAAAAATTTCTACCTTCTAAATTTACATAGCCTTTCAAAATCTTTGACCTTGCCTCCAACTCTGATTCTGACCTATTTCTATAGCCTTTATAAGGCACATGTAACATGTTTGCATAATCTTCAGGTCTCACTTTCCTTCCCTTCGTTCTTTCCAACTTTACATCACAAAGGCATTTGAGCTCAGATGCCAGTTTATAGAACTTACTAGGAAAGGCCAATGCTTAGATGTGAAATCTTGGAGGAGGAGCTGAGTGCAGATTCTGTTAGACTAAAGACAGTCTCACCTTCCAGTAGGTTAGCTGCCAGGCAACATGAAAGTATTCTAAAAGTAAGTTATTAAAGACAGTCATTCTTGTGTTTTGAGGAAAGAAAAAGAAAGATTAAATGAGTTAAATAGACTATTTATTCTCTCCTATGCCAACATCTTTGGGAAACGGTACAATGGCAAAAGAAAGATTAATAGGCATAGCACAAGAATAAGTTTCTTTTTTCCAGGATATTTGTGTTTATCGAGATTTGGGTACATGTTATTTGTAATTTCCCAAGCAAATTTGCTAGTTATGTATCAACTCCGCATTTTAAAATTAGGGAAATTAAGAACAAGCAAGTCTCTAAACATTTTCCAATCAGCAAAGGCAGAATATTGTACTCATATCATTACAAGCTCCAAAATGAAGTGGTTCTTATGTTAATATTTCAAGGACAGAGAGTGTATCATGGCCAAATTTACACCACACAGAGAAATACATATATTTTCCAAAACACAAAAACTATTGATGAAATGGATTTTAGCATGGAAAAACAAGAGCAGTCTTTTTATTGAGTTGTAAAGTCATAGGGCACAGAAATACAATTGGAATTGGCACTTGAAGAATGGAAAAGGAATTCTAATGGAGAGGGATGACAATGATTACTTACACAGGATTTATTTTAGTAAATAGGTTATTCTAAAAGCATACATTTCGGTCCTCTAGATATTTACCACATAGTCAATCTAGCAACTATACAATTTCCTGACCTATCATTGTAATTAAAATTACCCATAAACAAGAAGAATGAGTTAATATACTGGTATAGGAACCAGGACAAGAAAAAGAGGGAAGCCAGGCTAACATGAGCTTCTTGGTCTTTCTGGGCTGAAGGGATCAGATTTGGTGTTAAAGGAGTCAAAGTAGCCCGTATTTGTTTGTCTAGACTGCGAAGGAGCTGGAGTTTTGGAGGGTATCCCTCAGTTCTTCATCCTATCCTCAACAACACATGACGGAATTACTTAAGGCTTGAAATATTATCCAAAATTAGCAGAAGGTATAAAAATATAGAGCCTTCAGTGGCTTTGGAATGTGTTCTGTTTCACTAGCCAGAAGAGATCTTATCATCCCGGGGACAAATACAGTTGCTTCTTAGCAGGGCGCTCTCTCAGTTGTGGGTCAAAATTAGCTCTAAATTGAATGCTACTCTGACTCTACTTAAAGCCTTAAATGTAATCTTAAAAAGAATCAATCTGTTTCCAAGTAATTGCATTTCAGAACAAAGTTCAAGAACATATGTAGAATTATAAATATCATCCAGCATTTTGGTAAGGTAAAATGCCAATGCTGAGATTGAGTTTAAAAAAAAATACTGAGTATGTAAAGAGGCCGAAGAACACAAATGAGAATAAGAAGAAATTTCAAACAATAAAATGGGACTAGAAATAATAGAGATGATTAAATTAATTTTTTGCAAGTATCTGGCCAATCATCCAGAACATACGTATCATTTTCTTATTTTTGCTAAAACAAATCACCAAATTTAGTGGTTTAAAACAATTTGGATTTATTTTATTACAGTATACCCCTGTGAAGACAAGATTCAGGGTTCACAGCCCATCATTTGTGGATTTTTCCTTAGAACCTGGTAATTGTGGAAACCTCAGCAATTTCTTGGAAATTGCAAATAATGTTAGCAATAGTTTTGTTTTGTTTTGGTTTGGTTTGTTTTGTTTTGGTTTGGCTTGGTTTGGTCTGGTTTGGTTTGATCTTGTGGGAGGTTTGCAAGTAGCCAAATCAGAGAATGTTATTCAGTTCTCCTTGCTGCTGATTGGCTGCTGCTCTGTAATCCATCTCTGGCAAAGGCACCAGCGTTCTCACCTCCTAACAGGTTTCCGTACTTGTGTAGCTATCTGGAGGGTCCACATTTTTGTTCTTCTTAAAGCCCTAAGATCCCCAAAATGCTGCCAAAATGCCCTACCCCTTTTAAGGCTTAACTAATACAGTATTTTATTAAATTAAACTATACAACTTCAGAAGGCATAGCATAGTTAGGGTTTAAACTATTAAAAAAGCTATTTTTCTTACCTTTTCTGAAATTTGCAGGTTTTCACAATTCGTGAGTGCTCTAGGTATATAAGGGCTGAAAATTACAGGGGCCCTCTGTATAGAGTTTAAGGTCAAAATTTGAATGAGCCTTACAGGGACTAAAGTCACAGTGACAACGTGCTCCTTGTGGACCTTATGGGATATCATTTCTTTCCTTGACACTTTCTTGACAAGAGGCCACTTGGCCATCTTCACAGCCAGCGTCAGTGACCTCCCCTTTTGTCTGACTACATGTAACTACATTTGACCCTCCTGGAAAACTAGGATAATTTCCTCATCTCTACATTCTTAATTTAATCAGATTCCTGAGATTAAGTTGTAATCATTATTAGAATTTTTCTGTCTACTATTGCCATCTAGAGAACGTGATTATTTAGATGTGTTTTGGGACATGCTTCCCACTGGGAGGAAAGTGTCTGGAATGCTGTGTCCTCCTCTTTCAAGTGGCGTGTATTGTTTACTATCTTTCATCCTCTAGCCAGCGATTGGGAAATTCGTCACTATCCAGTGCACCCTGAGCCTTATGCGTGTGTGAAAGACGGAGTGCTGTTGTGGAAAACATTGTTTCTTGAGAGTCTGGGCCACACGCTCTTGGAACTTACTTATTTGATCCTAGTTTGTTCCAGTCTAAACTTATGTACACAAACACACATGTCTTTGTGGGTATATGGTATGTATATAAAATGGTCATTTGACAATAGGTTCCCACTGCACATGAATCATACACTGATCAGGCCTGCAATTTCCTGAACAAGTGGACAATGAAGGCATAAATAAACAACACAAACTGGATATTTTCTAGGGCTCCAGGAGGATCAAAACCCTCTAGCAGAATTTGAGATTCTCTGGAGGTTGAGACAAGAACTTCTCTGGGTGGCCCCTATTTATGTGATTTTTCCAGCAAAGGAAAGGCTACTGAATTGAGCTCAGGAACTGATCAAGACCTTGGGAGTTGGTTCACAGACTTCTCCAAGTAGTAAATTGTGCCAATTAGGCAATATGATCTCTCTGTTATCTCTAAGGTTGGCAGCTTCACTGGTCTGAAATAGGGCACGTCAGCAGCCCAAGCCCTTGCTTGCCTCAGCTGTGACTTCAGAGCACCATGCCTATGCTCTTTCCCAACACAGCCAGAGGTCCCTGTGTTCAGCAACTTGACCCTGTACAGCCCAGTCTCCAACACACATGATTAGTATTTCTTATAGTTGAGGGGATCACAATAATAGTATCAGTTATAATCTCACTTGAATCCCATTATTAGAAATTAAATATTTGTCAGGGTTCTGCACAGTGAGTTCTCACAAGGAAATATTGGTCTATAGGGAGGAGTATAAATTTGCCTCAAAACTGAAAGATTCTATGCTGATTTGCAATATAGATATTACCAAATCCGTACAGCATCCCTTATTTGCCACAGACATGTTGTAACCCCTTAAATTTGGTGCGGGATAAGGCCTATGTGTCTGGGAGCTTGAACTGCTGTGTGGGATGCCAAGGAGAACATTTGCCTGGGACATCATTCCCTTGAAGTCTTACATATGACCCTGGAATTGGTTATAACACGTGTCAGTTCCCAAACACAAAAACACCGGGACTGATGCTACTCTGGGTTGACTCTAAGATTGACCATATTGAAATAGAGAACTGATTTATGGAAGTAGATTTGCTCACTCTCAGTTCAAATTTTCCTTTAAAATTACATGCAATAAAATTTTAATCATATTTCATTGATATATAGTGGTTATATATTCTGAAGTTATAAAAGCAGCTCATTAGCCCTTTAGGGAATGTTCTCAGATTCTGGTGCTTGGCATTCATGAACTCAGCCCATAATGATATGATTAAAAAATGCAACAGTGGGTGGTGATGCAATTATTGGTTGAACTAAAATGTCCCAGTGGGTGTTAGAACTCACTATAAAACAATTGTTTAAGGATTCATTGTCAGGCACTATAACATTCATATGTCTGAGAAAGCTTATACAATTGATTATAATGGACAATTAAACAGAAAAGCAGCCACTTGTATGTCTATTAGTTCTAGTAAATCATAAGCACAGGTGACCCATAGATCTGAGCATAATTTTGTTGCTAGTCTATTATTTGAATACAGGGGACATTACATAAAATATGACTGACAAATGAGGGGAAAACAAGTTTGCAAGAATTCTGAAAATGACATAAATAGTACGTGCCTTCCCTAACCCATGAAACATTAAAGGTCATAACATTAAAGGAGCGTAATTAGTATTAGATTTCAGTCGCTGGTTAGTCATAGCCTGCTTTGCTAAATGCCTGAGGATGGAAGAGAACAGCAGGTTGAGAAGGAGTTACTTGCTGATTTGTAACCCACACTTTCTGTCAGAGCTGTGGGTGAAAGTTGAAGCAAACTACAAAAAATCTATTCTTGTCAAATCTACTAAGGCTGTGCATAATTACTGAAAAAATATATAGAACCCTTACCAGTTAAATACGTTCAGTAGGGTGTAGCTTGTCTGTGTAGGATTGCTTGTGGTGAAGACACATATTTTAAAGAGCTTGGGGGCCATAATTTGCTATAAAATTTGTCTGTCAGTGATATAAGAGGTGAAATTGTTATTTTTATAACTACAGTTGTTCAATTTGTGTAAATATGTTCTTTATCCTTTAGTGATAAGCTACTAAAAATTAACTTTTATGCCATAACAAAATAAAGACAATGAGACATGGTATGTCAGACCCTTCAATCTAGGGTTCTGCACTCCTGTGCGATGTGCGAAGTGTTAAAGAAAGTAGGACGGGGGTGATTTAAGTTTCCTTGTTTAATTGCAACCTGTTCATGGATACACATCATGTTTTCTTTTATTCTGTTGATTTAGAAGTTAACTTAAGTGAAAAAATTAGGAACATCCAAAAGATCAGCTGTAACAATCTTTGAACCTGCTAAAGATTGAAGCTACACCAGACCTGTTACAGGTTTTGCTTCCTGATGTGATTTCAGGATATATTTGTTTAAATGGGATAGATTAAGGACAAAGGTGAAAATGATCAGCACTTTCTGCCCCATGTGCACACACACCCCCAAAGCCACAAAGATGAGATAAAAGTGCTCACGTAGAATTCTTGAGCTGTGAGTATTATTTGCATACATTTGCAAATATTCTAAAAAGGTGCCTGTTAAGTTTTAATGCATATGTGAATCATATTACTGTCTAAGAGTACGAGAGACTGGTTGCATTGATGTGGGAAAGGGTCAACATTGGACTATACGGCTGGAGATCCAGGCAGCTGGGAGTTATGAGAAAACTGGCAGGGTGTAGGGAAGATTGTGTCACAGCTGAGCACACCACACGGTGGGGATAATTCCACAATAGCCAAGCATTTAGGCATAGAGTTTACTCATAGTTTCTCAGGTAAAACTTCTGCCACATCAAGTGTCATTAAAATCCCATCTTGAAAATCCTAGAACTGTCTCTCTGAGTGAGCTAATAGCATTTCTGATCATCCAGGCCTCAGAAGTGTCCACACTAAACAGAGACAGAAAGCTGCCTTTCTGTACCAAGATTATATAGCCCTGAACAGACTTCTTGACTGCTGTAGAAGTAAAACTAGGTCGAGTCGTGCTGCTCCACTGCTTTGTCAGGAACTCTGAAAACCAAGCTCTGACAGTATTCCTTCTGGTTCATAAATTTGTTACAGATCCAGTAGAAAATTGGTGTGTTTCTAAAAGCATGTACAGTACAGTACTGACACACAAAAGTGTTGGAAAATATCAGGAAAAGTATCCATGGAAACGAAAACATAGGTATGTACCTCATGAAAATGATCCGTAGCTTTTTACAGACTGATCATTGGCACCTTAAGTCTGGCATAGCCGGGGATAGGATGGATGGAGCGGAGAGCTGCGTAGACGCTGACACAAAGGATGGGGAACAGTTAACTGCCTGTCACCTTGCCAGTCAGGCAGGTACAGTCATTGTGGAGGAGCTGGGAATAGTGGCATGGGCAGTAAAGAGAAGAGAAAAATGTCCCTTATGTTCCCATAAGAATTATGGCTGACAGAGACTGCCTGCCCGTAGGATTCTGTCTGTCCTTGCCGAAGAAAAGCATTATACCTGTTTGTTTATACATATTTCCACATGAAAGCCACCAAATTTGTGTCAGTTACTGAAATGAGACACTACATAGATTTATCTTATGTTACTTCACTTTAAAACCCAGTTTTTGTGTTCCTTTGAATGCGATTTAGAGACCAGAAGTGTGGCCCTCAATAATCTGAGAAAATAGCAATAACTTCTTTTGTTAAGATTCTGCCAATGGTAGATTCAGTTTGTAAACCCCACAATTAATCCTATAGAAGAGGGAAGATGTGGTAATTTCACACAGAATTTGTGAATATTCATAACAGTTTAGACTTGCAGCCAGAGAATTTCCCTTAATTACCTGATAGGTGCCATTGAGTCCAGTGGAAAGGTAACTGTTATGGTTGATACATTGTGTCAACTTGAAAAATCTAGAGGTTTGGCTGAGTGACTCTGGAGGAAGCTGGAGTGCTTACTTTGTAAACATCCTGAGCCTGTGGAAGAGGAGGGCATGGAGATTGTGTGAGAGGTTCACAACCCCTGGGTGGGGTAGGTTGTTTACAATGTAGGAAAGAAAAGGAGGCTGCTTGCAGCCATTCCTCCCTTTTGCTCTGGTGGTTTTGGCTGTGCTCTGCTGCCCTAAACAGTTTGCCTTTTTGCCTCAGCCTATTGAATAATGATTTCTGGTTCCCACAGCCCTTTTCATGACTGTATTACTAGACACTATCATCACATACAGAGTTAAGTTTCTTTATTTCAACACATATTTACATTCCTTTATGTACGCATTTTTAATATATTTAGAGTCCTTAACTTTAATGGATAAAACTTTCTAATACTCATATCCAGAAGCTCTATCTGTCTAGTGTCTGCAATTTTCTAACATCTGTTTCTTCTTTCATGACCTATATATTTTTTGAAGATACCAAAACTATCAGAATTTTAATATTGTGAGAGGGATGATATTTTTGTTATGGTTTGTGTCTAGATATATCCACAAAGCCTCATGAAGTCATAGGTTGTGCTTTTTTAGAGGTGGCTCAATCTAGAATGTGTGAAGCTGGGATTAGGCTATGTGATTACTAAATCAGCCCACTGATGGGTTTCCCACCACGCTCATCCCAGTAGCCTAGACAGTATAAAAAGGGCAGAAACAATCCATTAAGGACTTCTGCTTTCTTTGGTACATTCTGCCTACCATAAACCATTTCTCCTCTGTGATGCCTGTTTGCCATGCCGCCCTGCCTTGGAGCCAGCTGATAATGGACTGAAAACTATAAACTGTGAAGTAAAGAAACCTTTACTCCCTTAACTTGTGAGTGTTGGGTATTTTGTCTCAGCAACAAAGAAAGTAAGACAATTTCCATGCAAATATTGTCAGGCCATTTGGGGAGTGGTGTGCTAAGTTTCAGCTATACCTCTTTATAAGGTAAATGATATTCAGTTAGTCACCATGTCTCTGTCTTAAATATCTTTATAAATATTGAAAGTAAGATGTGAATTATGTATTTCATAAGACCATTGTGAAAATAAATTCAATGATAAATGTGAAGAGTCTGCAAGTAACGTGCTTTGGGTATGCAAACAATCAATGCTAATTTTATCAATACATGAGGGTGACTCCAAAAAATAATCATTTTTCCTCAGCTACAGAATTTCACAATAACATATTTTTAAAAAAGTGTAGCACTAGGGATGGGAAGATGGCGACCAGGTGAGCAGCAAGGGAGCGATCCTCCTTAATAAACACCACCAGCTTGAGACAGACTTGGCGAGCGTGAATGCCGGGACCTCGGCTGGGAAGTTCAAACTGGGCGTATTTCTCTGAGATGCCGGGGGAGATGTGGTAGGGCGGACCAGGCTGCCGGGGCGAGACGTGGGAAAGCCCCAGACGCTGGGAGCCAGGGACGATCCGCGCGGGGAGGAAGCTTGGCTCGGACCAAGCGCCCTGGGAGCGCAGCCAGCTCGGTCCCTCCCGCCTCCCGAGCCGGCGCAGCTCTCCGGCGACTCCCGACAGAGATCGGCTTTTTGGCGGCCGCAATGCCCAGCAGTCCCACATTTCGCGCGCATCGGGCGGGCCGTGCAGAAAACCCCAAAGGATAGACTGGCACCTTGGAACCTTCATGCCTGCAGGGACTCCAAAAACTGGTGAGATATCGGCGCTCACGACCAGATCACCGAGTGGGGGAGGAGATACATCCCTATAACTGCAGGGAACCCTGGGAGGGCAGGGGAGCGGTCCTACACACCTCACCCAGGTGACTAGGTAGGGAGTATCTAACCAATATCGGTACAGCCTTTTATGCGAAACTCTCAGCAGAAAGCTTAAGGAACATTGCCCCAAAGAAAAGTAATTGGAGCAACCTCTGCAGCAGACCTTTGCCTGCTGAACTGACTGGGGAATCTACTGCTCAATATTTTGAATCAGATACCCAAAAAAAAGGGAAGACAAAAGAACAAATCTCAGCAGAAAGCTTAAGGGACATTCTCCCAAAGAGAAGGAATCATTGGAGCAGCCTTTGCAGCAGACCTCCACCTGCTGAACTGCCTTT